>JANBUW010000142.1:0-10583 GCA_027579605.1 Coemansia brasiliensis | reverse complement strand
ATGTAGTGATGAGTTGGAACTGACTATCTTTGTATATACGGCAGAGGA
Organism: Coemansia brasiliensis; assembly: GCA_027579605.1. Lineage (NCBI taxonomy): Eukaryota > Fungi > Kickxellomycota > Kickxellomycetes > Kickxellales > Kickxellaceae > Coemansia > Coemansia brasiliensis. The sequence continues at coordinate 10,535 of JANBUW010000142.1, read as the reverse complement.
CTTGGTCGGGGACATAGTCGAATCAGACGAGATGAGGCCGCAGTGGTTTCATGTAAATAAGTTGCCCTATACTGGCGCATACGAAGAATCCAAGCTGTGGTGGCCTACCATGCTAAATGGCACCCGCTTCATTGGCCACTTCAAGTTCAATGGCGATGATCTAGTCGGCCATTGTGTTGAACCAGTTACGCAGCAGCAGCTCCAGAAGCTCCAGTGCCAGATCATAGAGAATTATAAGCTAAATGTTGCTTAGGTTGGCTTTTATACTGGAAAAACAGGGCTGCTGTTTGTTCGCACCTCGCTATACTGTCTTCCTTTTTAATGATGCACGTGCCAATCCCACAGCTCTTATCTTTTTAAGCAGCTGGTTTTTGTTTTTGGCTTTTTCATTAAATTTATTAGCTTTTGGACTTTTGGCAAATGGATGATCACTTGGAAAGCGATATTTTGGAGCTGTTTGAGGACGACCCTGGGGCAGAGCGCAGCCACAGAGACAGCCGCAGCAAAAGTCACAAAAGACGACACCATGGTAGATACAGTGGCTCACAGCAGCGCTCTCAACGCGATAACTACTCTGGCTCCGATGATTATTCCAACAAATCTCCAGCACACAGTGACAACGAGCCAGTTGATGAATGGGGCGACGACTTGATGGGCGATCAAAAGGACCGCAAGTACCTGGCATCGTTGACTGAAATTGAGCGCGAACGTATCCTGACTGAGCGGCAAGAAAGACGCGATGTGCTTAATGAGCAGCGTGAGCTTCAGCTCAAGCTAAACGCCGGTGCACAAATGAGTACAAGGCAAACGCGGTCGCGTCATACTACCCGAGATACTTTATCAGGCCTGAAACAGGCACGGGAACACTGGTCATCCTCGCTTAGCGATGAGGATGAAGAAAAGCCACAGGCAACATTGGACGAAATCAATTCTATCTGTTTGCCTCGTAATCAGCTAGAGCAATGGCTATTCCGTCCATTTTTTGAAACCACCGTCAAGGGATGCTTTGTACGGATCATGACGCGGACAAAAGACCGCAACCAGTACAAGATGATGGAGATCCTTCAAGTAGGGCAAAGCCGACCACCGTACCATCTGAACAAAACGCTTACTGACAAGTATTTGCTATTGCGGTTTGGCACTGCCGAAAAGGAATACTCAATGGAGACCATCTCCAACAGCGCTATTAAGCCCGAAGAATACAACAGCTGGAAGTCAGCCTTGCACTCGGTTAGTATAACTATGGATCATGTGCAGAAGAAGCTCCAAGATCTGGAAAAGGCGCAAAACTACCAGCTGTCGGATGCCGAAATCACCAGCATGATCAATGAGCGTAACCGTTTACGCCGCATGGAAACAGGAAGCAACACTGCGTTAGAACGCTCTCAGTTGCTGCAGCTTCATACGGCAGCTCGCCAGAATGGAGATTGGGAGGAGCTAAAGAAGATTGAAGCGCAATTAGAAGCTCTTGACAAGCCTATCAAAACCTCGTTACAGTTGAGTCACAAGTCACTACTGGCACCATCATCTTCTCGCAGTGCAATTGCTGATGGAAAGAGCGGAGCTAGACGCAAACCTAATGCACCATCACTATCTACTTCCAGAACCGGTGATACCAATGCTTCTGTATCCAAATTCCCACTGGTTCCTGATTTGCGAGTTCCTGAGCTATCTCTTCGCTCCAAAGTATCACCAGGCTTCATGCAAGTAATGGCCGAGAATGGCGGATATGACATGAGCTTTGTGAACCTCTAATAAATACTCTTCAGCAACTTTACCTTACTAGTATTAGTTGGTTCAAACCCAAAAGAACAGTCTAAAACTTTTTTCTTCAAAATTCCCATAGTTTTTCCGGCTTTTTATGATTATAATCACACGAAAAATGGGACAAACCGTTCTAAAAGCACTTCAAGGGTGTTTCTATAATGTGTGGTATTCAGGTTTTAGTTGCTCGTTCAGGAGTAGAAATTGGGGATTACGACCAACAATGGGCACGTTTAACCGCTGCCAATAGTCGTCGTGGACCAGACGCGCATAATGAACTGACCATACAGCTTGCACAAGCAACTATAAGATTTGGTGCCCATGTATTGCATCTTCGCGGGCACCAAACACAAGTGCAACCTATAGTAGATCAGCATTCTGGCGACATCCTATGCTGGAATGGCGAGGTATTTGATGGCCTAGATGTTGGTGATCAAAACGATGGTTTATTGCTGATGGCTGAAATCCAACGGCAAAATATTGAGGCATTTCGCAGAATTGAAGGTCCATATGCTTTTGTATACCTTGATAGGGCGCAAAGCCGCTTGTGGTTTTCTCGAGACTATTTGGGCCGCCGGTCACTGTTGATGAAACAAAATGGTGCTTTGCTTATCTCATCGGTAGCTGATTCAGCCGAAGAAAACTGGACAGAGCTTTCTGCCAAGAAGGCATTTTGCATGGATTTGGACAGTTTTACAATTACTGAACATGAATGGCAGTCCATTCCTAAAGTTAACCAGGTAATTGACAATAGTTTGGTATCGAATGTGGAGTGTTCATCACTTGATAATTTCCCAGAAATATCTAGATGGCAGCCAATGGTTGATCAGTTCAAATATGAATTAATGTCTGCTATAGAGACCAGAATAAACTCAATCCCTTACCACGGTGCTCATCAAGCTCGTGTAGGACTGCTGTTTTCCGGCGGCGTTGACTGCATCACTATAGCTGCTCTGCTAACTCAAATCCTACCGCAATCGGAGCAAATTGAGCTATTCAATGTCGCATTTGAAAACCCTCGGCTTACATCTCAATGTTCTGATGCTCCTGACCGTAAAACAGGGCTGCAGGGGTGGCGAGAGTTATGCCAAATAGACCCGCTGCGCCCATGGAAGTTCGTTGAAGTAGATGTGCCCTATTCAGACGTAGTAGAATATCAAAACCATATACGGCAGCTATTAGTTCCATCCAATAGCGTAATGGATATGAGCATTGCAATGGCTCTATGGTTTGCTAGTCGGGGACAAGGAAGGCTTATTCACAGTGATCACCAATCCACACCATACGTAGGCAAATCCCGGGTATTGCTTCTAGGAATGGGTGCTGATGAGCAGCTGGGCGGATACTCACGGCATAGGTCAGCGTGGGATTCTGGAGGCTGGGAGCGACTGGGATCTGAAATAGATCTAGATGTACAACGTATTGCCACGCGCAATCTTGGTCGTGACGATCGGGTTGTTTCAGATAATGGCAAAGAGGCGAGATTCCCGTTTTTGGCAGCTAACGTGGTAAAGTTCCTTTCACAAACGCCGCTTTATTACAAGATGGATATGCGCTATCCACGGGGGATAGGTGAAAAGCTATTGCTTCGTTTGCTAGCATACCAGCTGGGTCTGGTTCAGGCAAGCACCTTGGCTAAACGCGCTATTCAGTTTGGCGCTCGTACTGCCAAGATGCAATCAGGGAAGAGTCGTGGCCAAGACATCTTATAAAAACTTGGGGTTTATACTTTGCAATATCCGATCCCAATTATTACACTAATATAATATTGTGCTCATCAGCCAAGCCATAAGTTTTTACAAACGTGTAGCTTTGAGGTGGCTGCCAATTCATTGTTGTTAGAAACAATCTAGTACTAATTTATGATGACAGTTACGGTTATTGATGCTCGATCGGCTGCTCAGCAGGTAGAAGACGCAGAGCACCAAAGGTTGCCACATCGCTTATATACACTGATATTTCCTCTGGACAAAACACGTGTACTGCTTGGCATGAAAAAGCGTGGGTTTGGCAGCAACAAGTTTAACGGATTTGGCGGCAAAGTCGAGCCCAACGAATCGATTGAGCAAGGTGCTATCCGCGAACTGCGCGAAGAAAGCGGACTTTGTGCTCAGTCAGTTGACAAGTGCGGATTGCTATTTTTCTATTTTGAAGACGACCCTGTGGTCATGGAGGTGCATGTATTTGTGACCCGTGAGTATGTGGGCGATGTACAAGAGACAGAAGAGATGCGTCCGCAGTGGTTCGACATCCACGACATGCCGTTTAAGCAAATGTGGGCGGATGATCCGCGCTGGTGGCCGTATTTGCTAAAAGGCCAAAATTTTGCTGGCCAGTTTTGGTTCAAGGCCGACCAAGTCACCATTACACATGAAAAACTCAGGGCTCTCTGAAATGCCCTCCCTTTTTTTCTGCTTGTCAAAAAAAAAACACACACACACATCTTTATTCCACTTTATGTCATTTATTAACTATATCTACAAGCGCATTTTCAACCGCGGCAAGGCGGCTGAGAATGATAATGGCAGCATTGCTGATTCAATTACATTAGCTGAACCTGCAAGCTCCAGCTTACGGCCTCCTGCAGCCGAAGCACGCAGCCAACCTGGCGGTGTTGACCTCTACAACCCAAATACCGTGTATGCGAAAAAGAAAGGCCGTTTTAGTAGAATAGGCAGGAACTACACCAACTCCATGGTTTATGCTGAACTCAATAATCTGGCTGCTACCGACAATATATACTTCTTATAGAACCAAAAACCTGTCAAAATAAACATAATTTTTTGTTACGTAAAATAGCTAATGCGCCTCTAATCAGAAAGAGGTTCATGTCGAATAGTCACCAAAAATGTCCGGTCGCTTGTGGTCAAACACTGGCATTTCACGACGAATCTTATCCAGGTAATCCAAGTTGATTTCAGCTACAGCCAAAGCAGGCTCCAGTGAGTTTCGCGAACACCGAGCCACCACAGTGCCCCATGGATCCACAACCATTGCGTCACCATAGCTGCTTCGCTTAGTGTTGTGCCGGCCAATTTGTGCTGCTGCAAACACATATGTTTGCGTTTCGACCGCTCGTGCACGCAGTAGAACTTCCCAATGGGCAGCACCAGTCGGCTCCGTAAATGCCGACGGATAGCATAGAAGCTGTGAGCCCCGCTGCCGCAGCGCCTGTGCCATTTCAGGGAATCGCAGGTCATAGCATACCGACAGTCCCAGCTTGCCCACTGGCGTATCTACCACATCTGCCATACGCTCGCCTCGCGACGTGGATGCGCTCTCAAGCAGCCGCGGCCCATCCTTGACATTGACATCAAACATATGAAGCTTACGGTATGCTGATACTAGTGTGCCATCATCGCTGACTACTGCATTGGTATTGAATGGCATTCCTGATACAGATGGCTGCTCATGAATGCCTAAAGATACCCAAATGTTGTTGTCTTTGGCTGCCTGTTGAATCTCCTTCATAAATTCGCCATCCAGACCTTGTGCCAGCTGCGCCGATTGTGTGCGGCTATCAGCAATAAAGTCGCTGGCTTCTGGCAAAAACACCATCCGTGCCCCTCGCCGTGCTGCTCCGCCGATCAACTGCAAGCATGTTTGCAGATTTTTGTTAATATCGCTTTGAGCGCAAAACTGACCCACTGCAGCAAAAGCCCGGCGAGTTGAAGATAAGCTGATTCCTGAAAGCGGCGATGTAAGCATTGGGGTAAAACCATCTACAGGAGTAGTAAAAATAATAAAATAAAGCAGTCGTTATCAGTTTCATTTTGTAAAATCCCCCAGTTTGCACATTCACACAATTTTGGGATACCGCATTCATCTTACCTTGAATGATTAGCTGATTCGTTTCATACTGTCCTTGGCCATGCTGCTGCACAGCCTCAGACACCGAGCGCAAAATCTCTTCGGGAGTGCCATTAGTCAGTGTGCTCTGAGCATAGGCTGATTCCCCGTTTGTTTGCGAATGAAACAGATGACTGCTTCCGTCAGGACTGCCCGTGCGATTAGCAGCAGCCGAAGCCGCTGCTACTGCTGCCGCCGCTGCTGCCTGGCTGTAGATGGTTGTACCAGCTTGCGAAATAGCAATGTGCGCCATGGAAGTGCTGCTTGCACCATGACCTTGCTTCACCTGATGCTGTCGGTGATGAGATGTGCGGTGAGCTGTTGGCGTCATCGCGTTTGGCGAGTTGGCATCATGGCGGTTGTGGTAATGACGCGCTAAAATGGTCGTTGCTGTAAGGCGTCCATACTTTTGGGGGCAGAAGCGACACTGGCGGTGACCGTCAGGTAAAATATCATACCAGTTCCACACTTTGCTTTTCAGCCGGTTGTTGCTTGACCCCTCGCCACTATGTGATGAATGCGACCGCTTAGCCGGCGTAACGCTTTGCGCATGAGCCAATGCGCTACCACCCATCCGTGCTTTGTACATGGACGACCCTGCGGCTGGCGATGGCGAGTGGCCACCCAGCCCATAGCTCGAGTCGTGGTCTTTGCCCTGAGCCGAGTCATGATGCTCTTGATTAGATCCATCTGCGGAGTCATGAGCAGCTCCAGAGTTGGCATGTGCGTTGCGATCGATTTCACCCGTCAAGTGGCCGACGCTGGATGAAATGACCTGTGACAGGGCATCAAGTGACGAATTCCCTGCCGCATCTGACTCAATCATCGAGTAGTCCATAGGCCCAGCATCGACATGTTCCTGATCGTACATGTGTGATGTCTGCTCATCATAAATCTCCTGTCCATGCTGCTCTTGATGCGCCAAAACCTGGTCATTTTCATCCACAATCTCTTCGCCATCTTTATGTTCATAGTATTCCTCTGCTTGTTGTTGCTCACCATCATCTTCCATGAGCTGGTGCTCGCCATTTTCCTGAGTTGCTAAAATTGACCCTGCATCCGTAGCCGCCACATTTTCGGTGTCATATTCCTCTGCCGCTTGTCCATTTTGGTCCATTTCCACATCTCCCATTTCGTATTCATCATACTCGCCAGCATACTCTTCGTTGCCAGCATCGTGGTGCTCGGCCAAATCGTATTCTTCATGTTCTTCAAGCGCATGTTTTTGGTCGCCTCCCTTTAAATCACTGCCATATGCCTCTACTTCTTCGCTGTGCGCTATGTGATCAGCCATTATTTTCTGTGCTTTTTGTTTTTTGACTGCAGGGGGTTGCTTTTTTGCTCTATACTGCCATAAAAAATTTTTTGTTAATACGCATACTATTCTATCTACGTTTCTCAGGGAACCTCTTTACTTACAACTACACTGAATTTAGATTATGCTAAAGCCGTTCACCCAAAACAGAAAATATAGACAAACTTGTACTTGAGTTTGTGACTATATCCCTCTGTTTGCAATTATGCTCGCGTCAAAATTAAAAGAATATAGTAAAATGTAAGCAACCAATATACTGGGGCCTAAAGATTCAAGGCCGCTTAGCTGTGGTGTAAAATTTTAAAAACGGCTATAAATTTGACTCTGCAAGTACAAGCAGTCCAAGTGAACGCCAGATAAAAAAATAGACTCCCTATATGAGCGTGCTGCCTGAAGGCGCGTGGCAAGTTCAAAAAAAATAAAGAGCTGAAGAGAGAAAAAGAAGGGGAAAAAGCGAGCCGCGAGCTGCTCAGGAAAAAATTGAATCGCTAACATCACAAGGAAAAAAAGGTAATCTAATTTTTATGAAACAAAATTTAAATTTTTAAAATTTAATTGCTGTTCATGGTTTGCACAGGTATCAAGCCTGCCAGCTCATACAGCACCTCGACCAGCACAGATGCAAAACTTCCCAGAGCTACACGCTCAACCACCCATTCAGACCACCGAGAAGCAAAGAGAGCCTCGTGCTCAGGATGCAAGCGTTGCAGCACATAGACTGCACGCTCAGCTAGATCGTTCAATGGCGAGTCGATTCCAGCACTGGCGCCACGTACGCTACAGACATGCCCAATATGCACCCACCATAGCAGCATCAGTTCAAACAAGGCCCTCACCAGCTCTATGTCGTCTACAATTTGCTTTCGGAACTTTCGCAAGGAATCAGGTATTGCTGCTGTTGTATATACTGTTGGCAAAAACGGCATAGATCGCCGCAGCATTTCGCGCCGCATTGTACTGCCAGACGCACTATCTGCTTGCTGAGCAATGGAACCGGTACTGGAGATTCGCAGCGCTGTGTACCGCCGCGAAATCAGCAGCGGCTGTGGTGTCACTGCGCTCACTACATTGCTAATAACCAGCAATGCCAACTGCACCCACATTAGTCGCTGCTCAGATGCATGAAGATGGATGGCACTGCGATTAGCAGATACAGCTGCCTGATTGCCTGTTAGCAGTGTGCTACATGCGCGCATCAATGGCCATAGTGCATCTAGATCCACAGTCGATGACAATGCTTCGCGGTTACGATCTGACGCTGTAAGCCGCCCCGCCACCTCCAAGGCATGCAAAAAATATGCACGGCCATCTAGTGCTTTGGCATGGGTCACACTCAATGCAGGGTCACTATCACCGCCTATGCTTTCGCTTAGCCATTCGCTTGTAATATCGCTGGCTTGCTTTTCGTCGGTAAAATAGCCAATAAGCCGTAAAAGTACCCGCATATAAGCAGCATCCGCCGAACACAAGTCGATTTTGTCGGCTATATTTGACAGAATCACAATCAGCGATTTGCGCAGTTCCAATGCCCGTAGAACCGTCAAGCTGGCCAGGCTCTTGGTTTCGGCATTGTCGGTCTGATCGAACCCCTGCACTGCCATTTCGCACTTTGCCACCACTGCCTGTAGAACTCTAGAAAAGTCGTGGCTGCGCGCCAAGTACTGCTGGTTAACCGGTAAAAAGGACAAGTTCTGCAGTATATACATCACCGACAGCGTCCGATCCGATGTAAACGACCACAAAGCATCGCCGCCCTGCAGCATACCTCGTACTGCCGTGGTATCTTGCATGTCATCACCAATAATCCCGCCGTCGCTAGGATCATTTACACATATGGCACCAAACTTTGATGTCTCCTCGCTATATGTTGGCATATAACCTGGCTGCTGCTTGGTCTGATTGCAGCTTTCGGGCAGCCAGATATTTTCCAGCACTCCAAATAACGTTTCCACTAACTCTTCGCAGTGCCCCAGCGGAAGTACCACTTCTGGACATGCTGTTGCCGTAACAAGCGTATTTAATGCGTTGGTCACTTCCATGGTGATTCCCGAATCAATGCTCAGTGTCAATGCACGAATGTCAAGCGTTCCATAGTCGCTAACCGACGGAAGCCGCAATTGCGGGCGAAACATGACACACGACTGCAGATCCACACCACCCACTGTGTCCAGCGACCGCTCCAGCGGAAAAAATCGCAGCTGTGGCACTGGAGCAGTTGATGTAGCAATGGTTACCAAAGACACGGCTGGATCATGCGACGAAGACAAGGATGCCGCCGATACAGGCGCAGTTGTTGGAGGGGTAGGTGCGGGTGACATATGAGCAGATGACAGAGCGGTTCCAGGTCCATTTATACGAGTTGGCGTGGATGTAGCACCATTAGTAGGCAACGAGGGGGCCATAGGAGAACCAACAGATCCCAGCCCATTGACTGAGTACAAAGCGCTAGTGCTTAGTGCGCTTGAGCCCAGCGGAAGTGGCGGTGGACGGCTGGGCTGGATAGGAGACTGCAACGACTGCACGTATGGGGGCGTTGCTTGTGCAGGAGACCCTGTGACCGACGAAGCGCCGTTTACAAGAGGGCCCTGTGTTTTGGCGCGTTTAGACGATTCCGAATGGGCAGAATACGGTCGCTCACCTGGGCCAGGTGTGCTGTTGGGACTGCCAAAGGTGTCAAGCTTCCGTCGCTTTTTCAAAGAAAAGTTTGCATTTATACCGGTGTGCGTGGGATGACCTGGCGGAAACACCATTAGCTGCTCCAGCGGCTGCAGCCAGACTTTGTACCAGCGACTGAGTAGAGGCGGCAATGTTGGGATATCGGGTAGTCCCGAGTCCTTGGCCACTTGCCGCCAAATTCGCCGTGTATGTACTTGTTCCAGCCCACCTTGGCGAATTACTTCGCAAAAGAAGCGGTACAAGTCTATGGTTTGATCGCCAAACACTGGCGGCTTGGAAAAGTTGCCCTGGATGTTGTTTTCCTTAAGAAAGTTTTGCAGAAACGACACAAATGTCTCTGTCGTAAACTCGGGAAGCTTTTTAAGGAACTCTTCAGACCGTTTGTGCGCTGCAGCAATCTCTTCTGGAGTGTACACGTGGTCATTAGCTGTTCCTCCACGACTAATGCTGATTTCGCTGGGCGTTGGCGTGGTCCGCATGTCGTCGACTGGCATGGATGCTGCCGATGCCTTCCGCTGAATACTGTTTGTTCCGCTGATCACCCGTGGCAAATATGCCGACCCCAGAGGCGATCCTAATGGGTGTGGCGACACCTGTGAACTGTGCAGGGCTGTTGGCGAAAAAAGCGCACCATTGTTAGCACCAGATGACTGAGTCTGGCCAGGTGCTGGAGATCGGCTTTCCGACTGCTCGCGTGCCACGCTCTTGTTTTGGTGCGGCTGAGATACTGGTAGCGATTCTGAACCTTGTCGCTGCGGCGTCGACGAGCCCATGCTTTGCATACGTGCCTGCTGTTGTAATTGTTGTTGCTGCTGCTGTATATGAAGGTTTTGTAAAAACGCTTGTAGCTGTGCAGGTGTCAACTGCGATAATGCACTATCAGGGATGCCAAACTTTGCAGCAACTGCTCGTAACGCAGCCATGTTGTTGA
>JANBUW010000140.1:0-13766 GCA_027579605.1 Coemansia brasiliensis | reverse complement strand
TTTTTTTCTTCCTCATCCTCAGTTGCATGTGCTGATGTAACAAAAGGCACATGCTCTATATGTATAATTCAATTTTTTTTATAGTCTCGTGCTCAGAAACCTCTTGTCTTGTGCATTGCAGACACGTCGAAAGAAGCTCAAGCTAGCTTGTGCTCAAAGCGGGTAACGTCATGCGGAAAACCCATGATAATGTTGGTTGGGTTGGATGGGGGTATACCAAACCAATGGATAAAAAATTTTCCACTCAACAATATGCGTTATTTTTGGAAATGAAAGCCAATGGTCGTGGTAGCGGGAAAGATTATGGAGAGTTAACGTTCTATGAGCGAGCTGCCAAAATTTTGGAGGCTTTGGAGCAACGAAAGGGGTCAATCAAGGCCCTAACCGTCGGCAACAGCTATTTGGATCTCCAGGAAAAGAAACTTATGTACGCGCTGATATGCCAGACGTTAAAATACGCCAGTGTGCTAACTGAGATTGTTGAAGCCAATTCATCCGTAAAGAGCGAGAAGCTGGGACACAGACTAGAGCTGCTGCTAGCACACGATCTGCTGTTTTCCAAGGGCGGGCTGCGGCGCAAGGGAGCAAACCCCAAACTAAACAAGGCAATCAGTCGCCACCAAAGTTCGCTCAAAGCACAGCTGAACAAGCTACGCGCAGATAGGAATATAGAGAGCGATGAAGACCTAATTCCACAGCATTTGCAGGATGAAGATGCATGGACATTCCGGTATGCGCGAGTAAACTTACTAAACACATCCATGGACAAGGTTAAACAGCATCTCTCTGAAGACAACTACGAAGAGGTCGCTGCTTCACGGGAAGACATGCGCAGTGCTCTGCCCAAAAGAGCACGCAAGTATGCCCATGATCCTGACTTGGAAGATGTGCTTGTGTTTCCACCTGGAACTGAACTGCACAAGAACCGACTATACGGGACTGCCTCGATAATTCTCCAGGACAAGGCGTCATGCATACCAGCTCATGTCTTGCGCCCGCCGCCGGGGTCGCATGTGATAGACGCATGTGCAGCTCCAGGCAACAAAACTAGCCATATGGCCAGCATGATGAACAACCAAGGCAAGATCTTTGCCTTCGATAAGGACCAGAAACGGCTAAATACGTTGATCAGTCTGACAGACAAGGCAAAGTGCAAGATTATCGAGGCAACGTGTGCCGACTTTTTGGAAATTGATCCACAAGATCCGACATATGGTGATGTCGAGTATATGCTTTTGGACCCCTCATGCTCAGGGTCGGGTATAGTCAATCGCATGGATGCTCTTGTTGACTCGTACATTGCCATGGTCAATAGCAGTGACGAAAAGAAGCCTGAAGTTGACAAAGAGCGGCTACAGAGCCTGGCGGAGTTCCAGACTGCAGTGATTCTTCATGCAATGCAGTTTCCCAAAGTCAAGCGCATTTCATACTCTACATGCTCGGTGCATGAAGAGGAGAACGAGGCGGTGGTGGCTCAAGTGCTTGAAAGCCAGAATACATTTACCCTAGCCCCTGCTGATCAGCTAATTCCCTCCTGGCCGCGGCGCGGACTGCAGACAGCCGGGCTCTCTGCCGAACAAGCGGCATGCCTGGTGCGCACGCTGCCTGAAGACGGCACCAACGGGTTCTTTGTTGCGTGCTTTGTACGTGAAGCATCAGGCAGCTTCGATGGTCTCCAGAAAAAGCGTAAAGAGGCACAAGGCACAGCTTCGGTTCCTGTAGATGCTAATGCCAGCAACAAGAAGTCCAAGGGCAAGAGCAAGTATGGCGAAAGCCGCAAGCGGAAGAAGAGCGCTGAAGAGCCAGAGAAAAGCATCAAAACACGTGAGAAGCAGGCCAAGTCACCATCTAAAGTGACCTTGAGCATCAAGCACAAGGGTAAGAAGCGGCCCAAGAGAAAATCTTCTGTGGTTGGAGCATAAAATCGTATCTTTATTTTGCTTTTTTATTTATTTATTAGACAGAAGATATACACCGCAGCGCAGCATAGCCTTCGAGTTTTTCGGTGCTGATAGAGAGGTGTGATGTCGTTTAAATTTCACTGGACTGGGTTTCCGCCCGAGTTCAATGCAGAGGCACTGGAAATGCTGACCCAAGCACTCAACAAGGGCGAAAACAAGCCGCCCAACTTGGTAGGCCCGATTATAGCTAAAGAGCTCGACCTGGGCAGCACACCTCCAGAGCTAGATATTTTGGAAATTAGCGAGCTGGAGGAAGACCGGTTCCGGGCGATGTTTCGGATGAAGTACGAGGGCGATGGCTACTTGGTTCTGCAAACGCAGGTGCAAGCAAACCCGCTACGGCTGCCAAGCAGCGAGCTACCTACCATGCCCAGCATTGGAGTGGTAGCAGCGGCACAGCCGCTGGTGGTGCCCATGTTGCTACGAATATCGGGACTAAAGCTCAACGGAATAGTCGTGCTGGCCGTATCCAAACACGACGGAGTGACGCTTGTTTTGCGCAGCGATCCTTTGGTGTCGGTAGAGGTGCATTCTACATTTGATTCGGTGCCGTCGGTCCGGCGAATGCTGCAGCGTGAAATCGAAGCTACCCTACGGTCGCTGTTTCAGGAGGACTTGCCTGTGATTGTACATGAGATGAGTGTCAACGAGATTAAGCGTGCACGGGAAATGCGAGATCGGGAACGGCGGGAGCATATTGAAAAACAACAGCAGCAGATAAGGCTGCAGCATGCGCGCAATGACAGCATGGGCGATTTATGGACGGCTGGATCACGAGGCGCTCCGATAGCTGGAAGCGACTCTGGTGCAGCATCAGTGGGGTCGCAGCCGCACTCGGTAGAGCAGCGGCTGCTGGCTTCGCAGCTGCACAAGCGATTGATGGAGCTTTCACAGGAAGAAGGATGTGCGGATGAGCAGAGACACCTTTATGGCAGCCACAGCATAGACGGCGCAGATTCACTAGGCCGATGGCCTTATCCTCGCCAGTCCCGTTCACAAACGCTTGATGGCCACCCGCCAGCCCTGCACCACAGTCGCCAAGATACGTTTGACGGTAAGGATCTGAGCAACCATCCAGAATTGCTGGAGCGATACCTCAATGACGACTGGGAGCGGGCACAGCAAACGGCAGAGCTGGACATGTATCTGAGACGCCAGGAAGCCGAGGAGCAAATGGCCAATGAGCGGCAAAACGGCGTGGTACTTCGACCATCTGACAGCGCAGTGGCAGCACGTCTGGCATCGCTGATGAGCATGGGCCAGACGCTGTCGCCATACACGCGTCGATTCGAACACACAACAATGCGGTCCGACGTGAATCCGCCTCGATTTGGCCACTCAATGTACCGTCATATGGGTCGCAGTCACAATGGCGTGCAGTCAGAAAATCATAATCGGTCGCCACCATTATCACCAACACACTCGATGACGAGGCATAGCACCAGACAGCCATCGTTTAGCACTGGTGTGACTGCATCAACGCCGTTTTCGGCTACCTCACCTCCTAATGGCGGGATAAGATCGCCGTTTTCAAGAAACCGAAACCGCACACTACGGCGTAAAGTGCACCGCATCAATGGCTTGTCCCTAAACAAGGGCTCTTCGTAGTTATAGATTATAAGCTACATGTATAGAAAAAATTTATTAGCTAATGATAAAATCCCATATGTGCTGTATACATTCTTGTTATGGATAGCGAGCATAGGAAGCGAAAAGGCTATTGCTGAGTCATCTTGTTTATTAGCCATGGAGAAGTTTGAAATTGGCATTATCGGCGCAGGCGATATGGGCATGCTATATGCCAAGCGATTTAAAAGGGCTGGCTATATAGTAAACTTATGCGATACACCAGACCGCTATGCAGAGTTGCAGGCCAAATACGGCGATTTGAACATCAACATTCTACCGGACGGCTATGCAGTTTCTCGGAGATCAGACTACATCATATACTCGGTTCCAGCAGTTATAATCGGCAAGGCGGTGCAAGAGTATGGAAGAGCAACCAAGATGAATGCAATCGTTGCTGGCCAGACCTCGGTGAAAACCCCTGAGATTATGGCCTTTGAGAAGTACCTGCCCAAGGATGTGCATATTGTTACTTGCCACTCTATGCATGGCCCCAATATTGATACCAAGGGTCAACCTCTAGCCATTATTAGATACCGCAGTGACGACCAGCACTATCAAAAGGCAGTCAAAGTGTTAGAAGCACTTGAATCCCGAATGATCTATCTGACCTATGAGGAGCATGATCGGATTACAGCTGATACTCAAGCAGCCACACATCTATCATTTATCAGCTTAGGAACTGCATGGAGTCTGCAGGGATACCACCCCTGGCTGAACCCGCAGTTTATATCAGGTATAAACAATGTTAAAGTAGCTATGGCACTACGCATCTATGCTAGTAAATGGCACGTTTATGCTGGTCTGGCAATAATGAATCCATTGGCCAAAAAGCAGCTACAGTGCTATGTCAAATCCATGACTACTCTATACAAATTTATGATAGCCGGAAAACACCAAGAGTTTAGAGACCTCGTTTACTGTGCAGCAGATTTTATATTCGGCAAAGATCGCAGTCACAAAAAGATACTTTTAGACGATGATGTACTAGACCAGCTGTCGCTGTCGCAAGTACCCAAGGAGCAGAGCAAGCCCAACTCGCACTTGTCGCTGCTCTGTGCGGCGGTTTGTTGGTATAAAATGGGCATGTCGCCTTATGATAACCTGGTATGCCAGACACCGCCATTCCGCATGTGGCTAGGCATTGTTGAATACCTTTTTTGCAACCAGGAGATGCTGGAAGAATCCATCACCACTGCATTAGAAGACAGATACACGCAGGCCGAGGACTTGGTGTTTTATACTGCGGTTTCAGGCTGGGGGCAGTGCATCGAGCTGGGCTCCTTTGAAGGCTACCAGGAGCGGTTTGAGAAAACAGCAGAGTTTTTGCGGCCAAAGCTTGAAGAAGGCAAGGATCTGAGCACGATGATTTTGAAGAAGCTCACCAAAGATGAACAAAAGACACTCCCCATACTTTGAATTTTTTGTTTTTACAAAGTGGATAGCAAACAAAAAAATTTGATATTTCAGTATATTTCAGTAAACTGTTACTTGATTTATGGATTCAGAAGAGACACCAGCACTATCTGCAGATACGCTTGCTATCTTGCAGTCGTTTTTAAGCGAGAAGCAAGAGCAAGACGAGCGGTTTGCCAAGCTACAAGAGAATGCGGATGAGGTCTTTAAAAATAACCAAAAAATCGACATGTCAGTTTTCCAAGAAGATTGGCAACTAAGCCAGTTTTGGTACGACGACAAGACAGCCGAGTTCTTAGCCGATCGGGCCTACGAAAATACGGAAAACAACGATCATATAGCATTTGTAAGCTCACCCACAGCCTTTGTTGCATTCCGTAACAAATACAATCGGGAAAACGCATTTGTCTTTGAGTTCGACGAACGTTTTGACATATTCAAAGACCAGTTTGTTCATTATGACTTTAACAAACCGCTGGAGTTTGCTCGAGCTCAGAGTTTCAAACACAAGTTCAAGTTTATTATAGCCGATCCGCCCTTCCTTAACAAGGACTGCTTGTCGCAGACATTGGAGACGGTAAAGTTTTTAGCTGCACCAAATGCCAAAGTCATGATAGATACGGGTGCAGTCATGAAGGATGTGGCTAAGGAGCTGATTGGTGCTCGCATAACCAACTTTAATCCTGCGCATAAGGGCGGGCTGTCAAACGAGTTTAGATGCTATTCAACTTTTGAGGACGATCAGCTCACGTGGATTGCTGAATAACTGCTCCTTGACTGATCTCGGATGAATATACCTAATTTTTGCTTTTCACCTGTATATTGTTAGATATGCTTGGTAGATATCGGGTTTGTCAGCGTGTGGGCTCTGCAGCCCGGCGGTTGCTATCGGTTAGTCGGCAAAACAGTAGCAATGAAAAGGATAGCTTGGAGAGTCTTTTCAAAGAACTGTCGGAAGAAATCGCCGACTCTCCTGCCAAACATACCAACAATGTACTCCCAGACTTCCCAACCAGCTTTAACCAGCAACCTAAAAAGCACGTTCAGTCTCCACCTGCTCCAACCTCGCAGCATACGGCGCTAATGTGGAGTCGAGAAGAACTAAAAAAGCTAATGGAATTGGTAGATCAAAACCGCCGAGGAGCAGCCGAATGTATAGACTGGCAAGCGGTAATGCTCCACTTTCCCAACCGTACATTGAATGCGTGCAGATTGGCCTTTTATAACAAAAGGCACGGCAAGGATGACGGCAGCTTAGGAAAACGAAGCGGGTACAATCTCCTCGACGAGCAACAAAGGCTGAAGCTCATTGAGATAATTGGCCATTTGGGCGAGCATAACTGGGTCGGCGTTAAAGATGAAATGACTAGACTATTTCATGTTGAACGAGTCCCTGCATACTATGCGCGATTGTGGAGATGTCAGCTGTGTCCCAAGGCTCAGAAGGCCCCCATATGGACGGAAAATGACACTCGAAGACTCAAGCAGCTGGTGCAGATTCATGGCAAAGATCCTATATTTATGGCATACAAGTTTTTTCCAAACTACACGACTGGGATGATAAAGATCATGATTTCTCGCCTGGGTACGAGCAAAGAGAACGTGGATCCTCGACTACATTCATTGAAATCCATAGCCAAATTGCAGAAAACCCCTTAGCTAATTTTCTTTGTTAGCGCAACCATCGTTTGTGCCTCCGACATGACAGCCAGCCCGTTGGCATACCACCGCACGCGCATTTTCTTATCGACCAAAAACACGTAGCCAATAAGAGGATTGGCGATTCCAAGGGACTTTCTCAGATCCTCCACATTGCCGTAATGAACTAGATATCGCTCATGACGATGCTTTGGAATCTGCCTTCTTACAAACGGCAAGCACAACTGCAACACCATCGCCTTGGCCCAGTTCTCCTCAATATTCAACTGCACCACCTGCACTCCTTCTTGATCTCCAAAAGCAGCTTCAAACGGTTCAATAAAACTCTGCGTATGCTTCTCAGAAAACTTTGTAAAGTTTATACTCAGTAAAGAAGTTTTTCCTGAGCACAAGTCAATCAGATCACAGGAATTCCCCAAAAGCGTTTTGCCAGATAAGCTGGGCAGGAAGCGGGCACGAGAGCTGGGAATCAGCTGCTTGGGGGCTTCAAACAGTTTGTCTCCATTGTTGCGCAAGTCAACGATGTCTTGGAAGTATGAGTGACCGATATCATGGATGATTTTGGCCCGTGCCTCCATGTTCTTTTCAGGACTCAAAATGTCCCGCCACTTCTGCTGCAGCTGATCTTTAAGCGGCTGTGGTGTAGGCTTGACGGCTGGCACTGCCTGCCCTACCGCATCGCCCGGCGTGATGGTCCGCCGCGGTTTGGCGCGGGGCTTTGGAAATCGTGTGTTGCCAAAGTACTCGATTTTTTCTCCGTCCTCATTAAATTCGGGCCTGGGTGGAAGCTTGGCAGGGTCGCTTTTTGATGGGTCTGGCTTATCTGCGTTGTCTTTCTTGTTGGCTGGCTCAGAAGCCTTATGCGAATAAGCTACCCGATTCGCATAAAGTGTCCTTAGCAGCGCATTGCGTACTATACGCGGTTTATAAAAGCTTAATTGGAACATGAAAAAAAAAAAACTTAAGCCATAAGCAATGATTTTGATAATATAGCTCTAAATTTATTTTGATCGTTGGGTCTTTATTTTAGATCAAACAATCATGGTGGGCGGTAAGACTGCTGCTAAGCGGCTGATGCTGACGATGTTTACACATAGCCGGTGCCAGCTGTGCGTGGATGCCAAGGAAGCATTGGAGCAAGTGCGCAAACAGGTTCCATTTGAGATGACCGAGGTGGATATCAAGCAGCGGGGCAACGAAAAGTGGTTCGAAGAATACAAATATGACGTGCCAGTCATTCATGCCAATGGGGAATTCCTGCTATGGCATCGAGTAAATGTTAGCGATACTATTAGCAAGCTGCAAAAGTTGAATCTCACTAGCATAGATGACAAATAGTTGAAATAAAAGCGCCAACTACAATATATGAGAGAGAACAAGGTAGAAAATGACGAAAGTATAACGGGTCAGCTAAACAATGATGTATTTTTACCCAGCAGCAGATTGTTCTAAGCGAGAAAGCTCACCCTGCAGCACTTTTTTGACCCGAGACAGCGAAAAAGACGCAGAAGACAGTTCCCGGCAGCTTTCCACAGTATATGGCGGATCAATGACAATCTCGTCCAGAACAACAATCCGCTTCTTGTCCCATCGGCATGGCAGCGTCTTCGACAATGCCTCAAACACGGCCTGTGCATGGCTGCTTACGCCAACACCAATTCTCGCCGCCCGCTCTTTCGCCTGCGCCAACGCCCGGGCTTTACGCGCCTCCACCACTTCCTGCTTCACTTCCTGCACGCTAGGAAGCTTTGTTTCTCCTTTGCCCTTCACCTCAACATTCCGGATATTACTTGCTTTCACCAGTCGCACCGTGTGTTTCGTCTCTGCTGGCAGATCCCCAGATTGAGGTACCAGCAAAGCAGCCACTCCGCTATACACATCATATGCAAACAGCACTCCCTCTGCACGGCTGCCGTCTACCAGCTGCACTTCTATCCGCGTATTTACCAGCGACGTCAGCGCCGTTGTTGGCTGTGTCCCCATTGTTTTGCCTGTCTTTCGCATTGTACCTGAATCGCTCCCATTTCCTCCCTTCTTTGCTGCTGTGGCTGCATACGAAAGTGCTGTTGCTCCTCCACCTTTGCGATTTCCCACTTGCGAATTGGGCCGACTTCCTGCTTGTGACCTCATCCGAGGCGATTCGCTTGCTGTTGACTCATTTGACAAGGCAGGGCTTGCATTGCTTCTCGTTGCTGATTTCGATGGTGCGTCTTTTAACTGACCAGTTGCTGCTGCACGATAATTCATTACCAGGAAATTAGTAGCTGCTCCCTCCTGCTTCCAATATATGCTTTATAGAGAATTTAGCGTTAAATATAGCTTGAAGGCCAAATTGAGTAAAGCTTTGCCCCCTTTGAAAAAGAAGAGTCAACAAGGGGCAAACAACTGTGAACTTCAACCAAAATAAACCCATGTCGACTCGACTCAGAATTGCTGAGCCGGCAGCCATGGTATGTGTGCATCATTACATTGTGGTTGCAGCGAAATAGGAGTATCTGTAATGTCAGAAGACCCCTAAATTTCTCATCTGTTTCGTATCTGCACAGGTGGCAGAAATTGTGCTAAAGTCATCATCTCTTGCAAGTAAAAAAAAAGAGTAAGAGAAAACTTGGGGTTTTTTTTTACTTGAAAGGAATAAAGAGAGGAATAGAGTTTGGCGCAGAAAAAATTTACTCGATTAAAATGACCGATAAAAAAAAAAGTGGATAACTATTGTTCCATATATCCGCAATGATGAAAGCGTCATTATAGATCGAGTTTTTAAGCACACGCCTACCCCCCAAGCATATCGCGGGTTTCCATTTCGCTTATGTTGGGTTGGGAATCCTCATTTCAGCTGTATGCTAGTGTGCCTTTTTTTTCTTTTTTCTCTAGTTTTTTCTTATTACTTCACAAGAGATTATCAAGTATATACTACCAAATATCATGTCATTTACTACAGGAGCAGCAGACAGATACCAGGCTGCTCCACCTCCACCACCACCAGCCAACAACCACAGTGCGTATGGCACTGGGCCATTTGCCAACTCAAGCGGATACCAGGGTGACGTAACACATCATCCGCCGCCTCAGCCAGGACCTCCCGAAAATGCATATGGAGCAAACGCTGGGTACGGTCAGATACCTCCTCCACTGAGTGCGCCAGTACAGGAACTGCCTCCTCCTAGACATTACAGTGAGGGATATCCAGCACAAGCACCTCCAGCTCATGTGACGGGGCAGTACGGGGTGCAAGCTGCTGCTTCTCACGCATACAACAGTGCACAGCAGCCCCCACCACCTATGCAGCAGCAATGCCCGCCCCCGTCTCAGCAGTACGCATACAGCTCGCCCCCATCGGCTACCGAACCTTATTCGCAACATAGCGGCCAGCCTCAGCCTCCGCGCATTGCACCGTCGGCATCAGCTCCAGTTGTACACCAGTACAGCCACAATCCGTACTCGCAGCCACCACCACGTGCACGGCCGCCGCCTCATGCGAACACGTACTACCAGCCACCTGCTTCTCAAAACTGTCCACCTCCACAGCATCACATGCCGCCTCCGCAGCAACCGCCGGTAGAGCAGTACTATTCGCAAGCTGAGCAAGGTTATTATCCCCTTGATTCGGCTGATTTGCAGCAGAGTTATCGACCGCCGCCATTTGATGGAGGCCCAGGCTATGAGCATAGCAATGCCAGCTTGCCACATTCGCAAAGCGGATCATACTATGGCGCGCATGCACCGCGGCCGTATCAGGCGCCAGGACAGCAGCGACCACCACCACCAATGCCACATAATCAGCCAGTAGTAGTATCAGGGCCCATGCACCATCCACCCATACGCGCACAGCATCCAGGCCCAAATCATACCTCGCCGATCCGCCCTCCACAGCACAGCTCTCCGCCTCCTAACCTTCCAACTCGCCATGCGTCTCTGCGTCACCAGCCGACTCGACACTCCCCTGTGTTTCAGCAGCAAAGCTCGCCTCAGCCTTTGTCACAGTCGCAAGCAATGCTGCAGCGACATAACTCAGTGTCAAGTAGCGTGGGGCTTTCAGGGTCTCGTCCTCATCCAGATATGCAAAGTGGGTATGCTGGACAGCATCCCTATCGCAATAGCCCTACGCCTGTATCGTCGGTTACTACAGCTCCATCTGCTCGGGCTAATGCTGCAGCCTATGTCGGTTCTGCTCAGGCTCATCCTGGTGGACTGCGACAAAGCGCAACTATGTATGATCACCAGCGCGAAATGCATGTGCAGCAGCAGCAGAATATGGCATCGCTGGTTGGATCGATGGGCGCAATGTCTCTGGCACGCTCATCTCCGTTACCGCAAAGCGCTACGTTTAGCCAACCCATTTTGGCAAGCTCAAATACCATGCCGATGCCTTACCGAGGACCGCCGGCACAAAGCATGGCAAGTGCGTCTGGTGCTGGGCTAAACTCAGGTCCACCCAGACGAACGGATCTGACTGGCTCAACCATGTCAACCAACGATAACTCGGCATATCCAATGTGGAGCAACATTAACGCAAACCAGTTTTCTGCATATCAACACCAAGTACCCGTACAGCAATCAAACTTGAGCGGAACCAAGTATGCACTGATCATTGGCATCAATTACTACGAGCATGAGTACTCACAAACATCCAACATCAATGGCGCTCACGCGTTCAAGTCTCTGCTGCAGCGCAAATACGGATACAGCGATCGCAACATTGTGCTGCTAAGCGATGATCAGGAAGACTCACGTTGCCATCCAACTTACCACAACATCACCTCGCATATCAAGCGTATGATGCGTGACGTAAGACCCAACGATGCTGTGTTTTTCTATTTCTGTGGTTTCGGCCGGCTGCCAGTGCAGCTCAAAGAGCGCCGCTCAGAAGTTCTGTCGGGAATCCGGCGGCTTCGTTGCGACTATATTCTGCCCAGTGACTTTGAATATGCCGGAGCCATCGATGCGGAGTACTTGCACCGCCACCTGGTGCATCAGCTACCACCATCAGCCCGCCTCACGGCCTTGTTCAACTGCATTGTTTGCGAAACGGGCTTGGGCGTTCCCTACAAATACCCGCACTTGAACGGCGTTCCAGTGCTTACTAACGCCATTGCCGGCAGCAACCTATTTGAGGCAGAAATGAGAATTAATGCATCCAATGGCAGCTACAGCGACCTATCGCAACGCTTGGAAAACAGTTTGATTCAGCAACAACAAAACATGGGTGCTGAGTCTGATACTCTAACTCGCATCCGCAAATCGTCTGGAGATATTCTTGTTTTTGGCTGGGACCGTGATTTCTCCAATCCAGAGTACAAAAAGTGTCTGGTACAGACGCCCAGCAACCAGCTGGGCAGTTTCTGGGCTGCTGCCATGGAGAACTCTATACGCACACGCGGATATGCCACATTTGGAGATATTCTCGGGTACTTGCAGACGCACACACAGGATTTGGTTATGCTGCCCTTTATCGCTTGTGGTCGCAAAATCGATATGCAGGAACGGTTTGTAATCTGAGCTTACTGTATTTTGCAGGCCATTTCTTGAATAAAAATATTTTTACGGTGGTTTGCATGGTGCATTTGCGCCAGGAGAGCAGTGCGTTTGCGTTGCGGGTGTGGGTATTGTTTGCATATGAGCATGTGTGATGGAAAAATAAACAAGCAGAAGAAAACATTGCGTATGAGTATTGCGTTTGCAACAAGCAGGCCTCTTCCATCTCCTCTCCACTACTTGTCTGCGTCTTTTGGCAGCATATGATTCAGGTGACTTACCTTTAAAGAAAAACTAGGCTCACATTAAGCACCTTGCTTATGCATCTTAACCATGAGGACGCTATCCCCCACAACAGCCAGGTCGGACACTTGAATTGCTGAATCACAGAAGACCACACCCTTCAGAAACTCGACCAGTGCCTTATCATCATCGCTGTCACCATCAACACTGGAGATGGGGCGCCTTGTCAGTCGCTTCGTGGATGTTAGTGATTTGGCCTTGGACTTAGGCTTGGGCCTGGGTATGGTCTCCGACCCTGGGTGTTGTGAGCGCCGGAAACGCTCCGGAATACACTTGTCAGCGCGAAGGCCAAACAGAATGTGTAGAAGGTTCAACGCTGCTGCTGTGCCACGGTTTCAGTACTACTTGCGATCCGAATTCTCGTAGGCAGCCACAGACTTCAGGCAGCTCTCGTTTTCGCAACATAGAATCTCGTACCATTTAACCCGAGGATTTTTATCGCGCCACCATGGCTGTGGATTGCACATCTAGTGAAACTTCCCCATGCCGCTATTGCAGACGGGGGAGATGCTCGATTTCCAGAACTCGTCCACCAGATAAACCCGGAATCTGTGCTTCATATTTCGTCAATACTTGCCGCGGATCGGCTCGTGATAATGCACCATGCCAGCAGACCAATTGCCGATGACGAGGACAGTATCTTTGCTAAACTTGCACCGCAGGTTGCACGTCATCCGGGCATCGGCTTTCTGCTGGCTCCAGTATACCTACAGACGGAACTTGCAATGCAGTGGGTGGTTCTGTGGCATCTTGTCAGCATATGGCTACATTATTCGCTTCTTGCGCTTGGACCAGTCCAGATTTGTGGGCACATACTCCTTGTGCACCTAGTACTGCGACTTGACGTGCTTGGTCATTGTGTCATTATGGAAGCTTTCAAGTGGTGGCCACACTATTGCGCGCATCTCAATGTGCTCCTTGAATTTGGTCGGGTCAACGGTACTACGGCACGCATTCTTAAACATCTTTTCAGCCATTTAGATGCTGCTATTATTCACAGCAACCTTAGCCTTCTCTTAGATATTGGAAAAGTGCTTTATCCGTGTCTCCTTGGCACGCTGGCTCCGAGTATATAAGAGCACCTCGGACATCCCTGATGTGCTTGTCCCTTTCATTTATGTGTGGAGATCACGGCGACCAGGATTCATTAGAATGCAATTACCCTCTGTCGCCTGCAGCTCCCCATGAGGGATCTCGTCGATGTATGAATAGACCTGTGAGCAACCCTTGCACGACTTAGCCTTGGACTTCTTTGCATCATAAGCCCTATACCCGCCATTTTTTGCTTCTGTGCCGCTGTTGTCATCGTCGCCAGAGCCAGTGCCA
>JANBUW010000139.1:0-13996 GCA_027579605.1 Coemansia brasiliensis | reverse complement strand
GAAATTAACGATGCACCATACTCCATGTAGGACGGAGGACCGCGATAGATGTATCCGCGGCTTTCCATATACAGTGTATCGAGCGAAAGCTCAACGTCATTCGGGCAGTGCCATAGAATAATGTCAATAATCCATAGCATGCGGCGATAACGCTGGTGCCGAAGTTGCAGCGGAGCCAAAAAGAAAAACTGAACGCCTACACATAACCCAAAGAGCTTTTGAAACACAGCAGCAGGGATTAGATATACAAACAGACCCGCACATGTTAGCACAGCAACCACTGCGCGTGATGCCCAGGGGCGCTTCCAAGTAGCGCAGTTTTTGGCGCGCTCCATCCAGTCAGCCAGATCGGCAAGCACTACATGCAAATGAGCACCCAGAGTCTCGCGCCAAATGTCCCACATGCGATTGGCTATTAATCCTTTGGCAATGGTTCCAGATGACGCATCCTGCACGATCTTGCTGGGAATAATGCTGGTTTCAGGGCGCTCAAACCCTAACCATAGATACGCCTGGCTGGGACGCAACCGGTGGTATATCACAATAAACGCTGGAGTTAGCCAGAGAAACATGGCAATCATGCCTTGATACAGCAGCAGAAAATAGACAAAACACCACCACAACGTCAACTTGGGGTTATCCCATCGTGCCAGTCGATACAGCCAAATCACAAAGCGCTGATATGGTGCTGACACTTCCACCAGACGTTGCAAAGTTATAAGAAACCGGTCAAGCTTGCAAGGGTCATCTGAGCTGTGGCGAAAGTCGAGCTTATGGCTAAGCTGGGTATCAGCATAATGCTTTATCCGACTGCAAGCAAAATCCAGGTAATCAGTGGTGCCGTCAGGGCGCCGAAATTCATCTGTAGTGGGCGCAGGTACGTCTTTTTGCACGCCTACGCGCGCTTCGCCCACGCGCGTCTTTAGCACACCAAATGCGTGTTTACGGCGACGCTTGCGATCGATGTGTCGCTGCTGGTTGCTGCTACCGTCGCTATCGCCAAAGTTGATATACCCAATGTCATTAGTGAAAAGGCTGGAAAAGGGCTGCTCGCCCATATTCATTTGGTCAATAATCCAGGGCATGTTAGTATCGGTAGCATACTCTTCAGGCTCTAGTGGCATATTTGGCCGTCCAGCTGGCTGCTGGCTATCAGGCTGTTTCTTGATATCCCACATTCCAGGAGCTGGCGCAGCCCGGTACTGAGCTGTAAACGTAGATGCGCTGCGCATTGACGGCCGGTCGTCGAGCAAACTATGGTTGGACTCTGCGTAAGAAGAATCCGAAGACGAGTCGCTTGCAAGAAAGCTCGAGTGCTCTATTTTGGCAAGCGATTCGTGCATCAGCTCTGGAGTATGTATTTGGCTCTCATAGCATTCAAAGTTGCTTTCACTGGAGCTAGGTCTGGATTCTGAGGGTTTGTGAGAGCCAGAAGCGCTTTGGTTTTGGCATGGCGATACAGAGCTGTGGCTCGAATGGGATGTGCGGTGAAACAGTCCACTCAACCTACGGCGGATACCACTCGTGCTTGATGTCCGTCGATGCTGAGACTGCTGGGCATCGCTGACATGCTGAGTACCTTCTGTGTCTGGTGCGGACTTTGAAGCATGTATGCTGAGGCTGCTGGGTACAGGCCGGTGGTGATAGGACTTTGGCTGCTGCGTATCTGAGTGCTCGATATTAGACATTCAACTAAAGGAGCTTCTAGTCGGAATAAAGTATAGGCTAGAAGACAACAAAAGTTGAATTTAGGAGGGAGGGGAAGGAAATATTCTAGAACAAAACAGCTAGCATGAAATTGTCAATGCACCAACAGCCATGTGACTGCAGGATCTAGCGCCAAGGGTTTAAATGGTTTTAATAGGGAATTGAAAGCACGCAGCGGTTGCTGGGGGAGTCCAGGACAGAAGCATATTTTTGAGCCAAGCCAGCAGCCTCAGGACGGCGCAGAGCGCGCACAAGACTAGCGACCAGCTGGCGGTAGCGTGTCTGTTTTCGGCGGAGCACACGCAAGAAGGCGTGAGAGCCCAACCACTTCACCAAGCGCGGGGAAAAGAGTGTTTGGCGACATGTATGGCGGAGCAGAATGTAAGCAAGAGCAATAGAATCTTCAACCACCCGACACAAATAGTCAGCATTGCATGCAGGTGCGGGGAGGCGGCAGCATATAATATGGAACTTTTTGGCGCACAAGACAAAGTGCTGGTACAGGTTAAGCAAAACAGTGTGAGGAGCATTAAGACGTACGTCAACGTACAGCGGGTGGATTTTGATGCGCATGGCCGCCAGTAGCTTATGGCGCAGCATACGGCCGGGCTGGTGCCCGGCATTGATGGTGATGGTGTCGGCCAAACGCACAGGCGGAGCTAGGCGTGCATAGTCGACCATAACGTCCAGGCTGTGTGTGTCAATCAGCATGCCGCACCATGGGAAGGCTGCAGTGGCACTCTGCGCCAGGCTGCAGTCGTTTAGATTCAAGCCAAAGTTCACCAAAGTCTTGGCTGAATTTAGGCGGCAGCCGCACGCATGCAGGCCACGCTGAATATGCTGAATAGCAGTCACAACCTGCGCCCGGTCAGTGGAAATAACCAGGAAATCATCTACCATGCGAAGCACCAGCGTGCGCTGTGGGCAAAGGTATGGTAGCAAATACTGCTGCTCAATTTGCCCGTAAAAAAAGTTGCACAGCAGCGACGATAGCACTGACCCTTGCGGAATGCCGCGCAGCTGGCGCAACAGCCGCGAGCGAGCAAGCACTATGTTGTGCTGCACATGCTCTGCAACCAGATCGCCAATGGCATGCATGTGCAGGTACGCTGTGGCTGCCTGGTCGCCCACTACCAGGCCTTGTCCACGCGCTGATACCTCGCGTGCCACATCATCAAACCCACGCATGGCACCGGATGGCTGTGCATGTCGTAGAAATGACGCACGAAACCGATTCAGTGAAGGAGTTAGTGTCCAGAGCCTGCGTACTGCCATTTCGTTATCTGGAAGATGCGCGCGCAGCAAAGCCAGCAGCTGATCGTGGGGAATTGTATCGTAGGCGTGGTGGATATCTAGCTTGGCCATGAATAGCTGCTGCATACTGGCGCCTGCCTTGCACAGCGCCTCTTTGAACTGTACTAGCCGCTTATGCACATCGGTTGGTCCGGTTATTGCCGACCCAAACAGCTCTGGGTGTGCGTTCTGCCATGGCCGCAACGCCGCCAACGTGTCTGTCAGCCGCCGATTTGTCCCCACTGCTGAGACAAATTTATATGATCCATTTCCATTACGAGGCTGTGCTATAATTGAGCGCCGCATATTTACAATTGCGCGGAAACCACGCCCTTTGGGCAGCAGCCGCATACGCGAGTGCCCGAACTTTGTTGAGCTGGCCTTGGCTTCAGCATATGTCGTGGACGTGTACATCTCGTCTGCATCTAGCCGCCGCCACGCATCGCGTGAGATCGCTTGCCAAACGTCACTGCGAAAGAACAGCAGCCGCAGCCGACTATTGGCGCCTTCTGTCACATAGAAAAAGTGGGAAATCAGCTTAACCGCAAACTCGTTGAGGATCCAAAACAGCAGGCTGGCGTAGGCATCCATTGCTCCGTCCTGTTGTTTGTCCAACCATGGCACTTCACTAAGCCTAAACCGCTGCACTACCTCGTGCAAAGTCAGCTCTTCAAACCGCCCTGCCGATATTAGCTGTCGCAGCAGCGTATACAGCCGCCGGTGGTTGTGACGCCCGCCCACCAAATCGCGAGGAATTACTCCATCTAGACAGCGCTGGAGAAACAGATACACATTTTTGTGTGTGCTAGCCATTTCCAAAAAGTTCGGCGGCTCTGACAAGGGGGTTGGCTCAATCCCACCATCCACAGGGTCTAGTTCCATATCAGAGCTATTTACGTCCATGGGCTGCGAGCTTAGATGCGGAGATGGTATGGCATTGGGCATTGCGCTCAAACTCGCTTGTAAATGCTGCTGAGTTTGCTGCCCGGGTGCAGGGCAGGCATTGAACAGACGCAACCGGTAGTTGAATTTTCGGTGCAGCTTGAGCATCCGCGCTGCCAGCTCCACCACACGCTTTGACAGAGAATGTGCAACTGGCCGCGTCTTGCTAAAAATGTCCCACAGCAGCTGCTTTGGTGTTGTGTATCGGTTGAGAGGAAACTGCGCCGACAGCTGCCAGCAATTATCGCGTGACGCAAGTGGCGGCACATTAAACAGCATTTTGCGGCGAGCAATAGTTATTGTTGACAGCGCCAGTCGTGTATTAGTGTTGGCTGCATTTTCCAGCGTCTCATTACTACCTATATGCCTTACAGATTCGGCCTGCTTGATCCGGCGAGTTGATCTGCAATGCTCATCATCACTGCTATTGTTAGTAGCAGCAGCAGGAGTAGCAGTAGCAGAGCGCTTGCGTTTACGCGTATTAGTGCTGCTTTTGGGCAGTCGGAACAAAGTGTCAGCTGTTTTAATCCTTTCTGCTTCTGGCATTTGCAAATTAGCCAGTGGTATGCCGCTGATCTGACAAAAGCCATCTTTCTTCAGCGGCAAAAAGAGCGATGTATGAAGAAGCACAAATGCCATAGCCTCTGTCCCAATCCCACAAAGCAGCTGGCTCCAGCGCTTGCCACCCAGCTCCACCACTGATGAGTTGATAAAGTGGTTAGTTATTGCCGAGTCGCCACTCATGCAATTCATTCCGCCGTCGCGCCGCAAGCTAAATCCCATCGCCAACATGTTCTGCCCGCCCCAGCCCATGCTGAAGCTCGCTTGGCTGCGACACAGCATTTGCTTGACTACCTTGCGTACCGTATCGGCCAGACTCTCTACGGGCTCGTAGAATGTGATCTTGGTCGTTATTGGATCGTGCCCCACCATTGTTGTCTGCAGAAAGCGCTCAAACTCGGCAGTGGCTCCCATTGCGCAGCGGTGTCCGTCTACCAACGCATCGATAAACGCCTTCAATGTTGACACTCTGGCAAAAAATGGTGCAAATGACGGCTCTCTTTTGGCCTTTCTTGTTGGAAGCTGATTACGAGGTTTTAACATATTTTCTCTCATCTTGAAGCCAATGGCAGTTGTAGAATACATAAGGCATTTTTACTTGCAATCAAAAAACAATGGGATATCCATTGTGCTATTCTATACTTTAGCTATAGCTAGTGGCCAACCTGCTCGGATCCGAATCCACCGGTGCCTTCATCACTATTGTCCTTTTTGGGCGATTTGAGTGCTGCCATGTGCTTTTTCTGGTTGTTCGAGACTGTCGAAAAGACTGACATGGCCTGAGCCACCATGCCTGAGATATCGTTGGCAGAGGCTGGTACCACAATTGTGTTGGACTCCTTCGCTATCTTGCCAAATGCCTCTACGTACTGCTGGGCCACATGTAGACCCGCAGCCAGCTCACCGCCCTCTGTCTGGCGAATCGCCTGTGCAACCCGCTCAATTGCTTGGGCCTCCGCCATTGCTGTTTGCCGGATAGCCTCGGCCTCACCCATAGCGCGGTTAACCTGCTGTGCCTTGTCGGCTTCTGAAGCCAGAATTTGTGCCTGCTTGGCACCCTCGGCAACATTGATAGCTGATTGGCGCGAGCCCTCGCTCTCTAGAATCTGCGCACGTTTGCTGCGCTCTGCTGACACCTGCGAATGCATGGCCTCGACGACTTTTGCTGGCGGATGGATATCGCGGATTTCATACCGAAGGCACGCAATACCCCACGACTCTGACGCCAGGTTGATCGCATTGACAATGTTATGATTGAGCGTGTTGCGCTCGGCTAACGTGGTGTCTAGTGTCATCTGGCCGATCTCTGCGCGCATAGTTGTCTGTGCCAACTGTGTGATCGAAAATTCTGCATCGGCAACTCCATAAGCAGCCTTGTATGGGTCCACCACTCGGTAATACAAGACTCCGTCGAGTTCCAGTGTTACGTTGTCCTGTGTGATTGCTGTCTGCGTTGGAATCTCCACTGCAACTTCCTTTAGCGACTGGGTATAAGCGATCCGATCCAAAAACGGAACCAAGATTGCCAGTCCTGGTTCTAGGATTCGTGAAAACCGCCCCATACGCTCCACAACCCACGCTTCTTGTTGCGGTACAAACTTTACCACTGTGTTGCTGGGCAGTCGCTTGGCTGGACGCAGCAGAGATCCACGCATATTACTACCCCCGCTGCTGCCAGTGCTGCTGTCCTTGCCAGTTGCAAAGGCTTCAAGAGCTCTACCAGCCCGTGGTGAGAAGCTAAATGAGCGGTAAGCAAGCGCTGAATGCACCGGAAGTTTAAATGTACGAGCAAGCATATTTAAAAGCAAAGAGAAAAATGCAAGCTTATCATCAGCAGTAGATGTAGTTATGACTGAAAGCGCCTTGATTGGCTTTAGCTTTTCTTGCTTCTGCCTTGTTCTAATTTCACTCATCTGTTGCAATGCCTGGCACCTCCCCCTTTGGCCCACGGCCAGTGTTTCCGACCTCTGCTGGTGCCACCGAGCACGAGCTGCCCTCGTTCCCCTCGGCAGTTTTAATCGACGGTCTTTTGCACTGTGCCGCTCACAAAAAACAGGTCTGCTCTGATTGCGACTGCGACTACTCCTCGCACAATTTCCTTACTCGCCAACTTGCTGCAAACAACATGGCTCTGCCGCCCCCAAACCCACAAATGGCCCAGGCTATCCAGAAGCTCAAGCTTGATGGCAACAACATGTTCCGCGCACAGTGCCACTTTGAAGCTGCTCAAAAATACACTGAAGCAATGAACATTGCCGCACAGCGCCCCATGTGGGATCCTAGCCAGACAATTGTTGAGGAGGCTGCGGTTATGCTCTCCAACCGCGCTGCTTGTCTGCTTGCTTTGGGGCATCCTTCCGAAGCGTACTGGGACACGGAAGTAGTTACTCGCCTCAAGCGCGGCTGGGGCAAGGGCCACTTCCGCATGGGTCGTGCTCTAATTGACCTTGGTCGCTGCCGCCAGGCTGCGCTAGAGTTTCAAATTGCTCATTCACTTGATCCGACCTCTAAAGAGATTCAGGCAGCACTGGAAAACGCACAACAGTACATTTAATAGCAATATCAACAGCATAGAATTCAGTCAAATAAACTAGGTTCTTCGAGAAATAGCAACACAAAATTCAGCGATTGGACGTGGGTACCATGAAGACGATAGACTTTCGTGGTAGCCAAGATGGCCGCCATGCTCGGTCAGGGCCAAAATCAAATACGGATTAGAGCGGAATGTATCTCGAGGTATTATTTTCTCCGGACACACTGGGTCGTCCAACGATGAGATAGCCAGGAAGGGAATACAAATGTTTGGCATAAACTGGGCACAGCTGCACTTGGTGTAGTAATCAGTGCTGTCTTTGTAGCCAAATGCCCGCGACGTTATCAGATCATCAAACTCGCGAAGGCGCTTGATGTTGGCGATAGCCTCAGTATCAAACTTTATTGGGCCGGCTTCAATAGCCTTTTGATGGCGACGATACAGATGCATCAATCCTAAAAGCATGGCTGGCGTATACACATGCTTGTTGCGAAGCGTGGGCACTTCAATTGCATCCGATGATGCTGCCAGATCATATGGGTTGCAAACAGAAATTGCTGCGCTCAACAAGCAAGCAGAGCCTTGCTCGCCCACGTATTTAGTAATTAGGTTAGCGCCTAGCGAGTAACCAATGCCGATCAAGGACGACTGCGGGAAGCGGCTGTGAATATGATTTAGAGCAAAGCTGTAGTCTGATGTAAAGCCGCCATTGTACAGCACATGTGTGGTCAGCTTGACTCCAGCGCATCCGCGATAGTTGACGACCACTGTGCGGAAGTTGTATGGCTCAGAAGTGAGCTGCTTTACCGTTAGCTGGACATAAGTTTCTTGACTGCCACCCGACAGTCCATGCGAAAGCACCACAATAGGCCGATTGTCTGGAGGTAGCTGCTCAAATGGAGGTGACCAGTCTAACCCAATCGTGCCACCATCTTCAGTGGTGATCAGCTCGCGCTCGTACTTCACAATACGTGGCCGCCCAAACCGCTCGCATATGGCATTGTAACAGGTCTGCAGGTCAGCTGTGGGTAGCAGCAGCGACGGTACAAACCGGCCATGCTCAGGGTCGGCCAGCGACGGGCACTCATCTTTTATAATCTCTAACAAGGACTCTCCGTTAATTGTAGCCGTTTCTGGGGCATGCAAAAGCTCTACGCGACTACTGTCGACCGTGCGCTTGCGCATGGCGGCCACAGTTCCCGCAATAAGAACTCCAGTCGTTAAAAATGGATTTGGTGCCATAATAAAAATTTTAGATAAGAAGAAAAAAGTAGTTCCGCGCTCTACACGTGCATGGTCACTTCCAGTCCAGCATTGCCGCCACAAACATTGACAACCGTGATGGCAGCCAGGGCGCCAATCCTAAGCCTTCAAAATACGCCAGATGTCCGCCGTGCCGTGTAACTGCCAGCACCAGATTTGGGTTTTTCTTGATTTCGGCTATCGGAATTGTTTGTCGATAGCACATTGGATCGTCGAGCGCATTTATAAAGAGCATCGGAATTTCAATGTTTTTGATATACTGCACACAGCTGCCGCTGCAGTTCAACTCCTTTGCTGAAGCGTACCCAAACACTTTGGCGGTAAATGCCTTGTTGAATTCGTCTATAGTGCGTGCTGAGGTGATAGCATTTGGATCCAGTTCAAAGCCA
This sequence comes from Coemansia brasiliensis, assembly GCA_027579605.1. NCBI lineage: Eukaryota > Fungi > Kickxellomycota > Kickxellomycetes > Kickxellales > Kickxellaceae > Coemansia > Coemansia brasiliensis. The sequence continues at coordinate 5,308 of JANBUW010000139.1, read as the reverse complement.
CCAGCTGCAATGACATCTTTGTTGCTGGTAAATACAGAGATCAATGATCTTGTCAGTGCTGCAGCGTACAAGTACCGGTTTTTGAAAGTTGGTTGGCTCATATTGCTAATAGTAACGTCAATGTCATAGGGATTGCATACAGATGCTGCAGCAATAAATCGGCATTTGCTTCCTTCCTCGCCTATATATTTGGTCAAGATGTTGGCTCCTAAAGAGAACCCGATTCCAATCAGCTGTGCTTGCGGCATACGCTTAGCAATGTGCTCCATAAACTCCCGCAAGTCGTCAGTCAGTCCGCCATGAAATGCCTTGGGTGTCACCAGTTTAACTCCATTGCATCCTCTGCTCTGTAGCACTGCCACGCGGCTAGCAGGCACCTGCTTACGCAGCTCCTTGATAAACGACCGCGCATAGTAATCAAAGCTGGTACCAGCGATTCCCGGAATAAGAACAATTAGCGGCGCATTCGGGTTGTGTTCTTGGTCTGGCAGTGCCCAGTCCACAGCTGCCTTGCCACCATCAGCAAACTCAAAAATCTCCCGCTTATACTCGATTGAACATCCAGCTGGTTTGTAGTGCTGTGTGTACAAGTATATTGTTTGCATATCCCCTTGTGGTAGTAGGTATGGTGGGGCATAAAAGGCATGATTAGGATCAGCAAGCGTGGGACACCGGTCTTTGAGATGCGCAATTAGAGTCTTGTTTCCTCGTCGTGGCTGCTTTTCCTCTGTGGCATGTGTCAACTGCACCCGGAACCACCCCCTGGGAAGCAGCACTGTGTATACCATTTATTGTAGAAATTAGAAAAAGAAGAGTTTCGCGCAGTATTCAGACTCCGTAGATGCCAAGCGCTTTATACCGCCTGCAATACATACACTTTAGCGGTCATTTACTGTCGTGTTTGGCAAAGTTTCCTTTTTATCAAAAGAAACAAGACAGTGGGAAAGCTTTTTAGCGCCACCAATTTTTAGCGCCATTTACATTCAAACGCCAGCTTTTTAAAATCTGCTAGGTATCGCTTTGTTTTCAATGTTTGCTGACATTTCTGATAAACGCCTATTTGGCACATGTCTAAAGATGCAAGTCAGCGCCACTCAAAAAAAAAACAGTGTTAATTGCCAGCCACAAATATTATTAGAAGAGAAACTAGGTTGCATAATGCTTGAGCATAGATGCGAAAAACTGAGAAACTGGGTTTTCTATCCATGATGTGAGCCATGGCCCGCCCATATATCCAATATGTCCGCCATGTGCAGTAAGCGCTAGAATCAGATATGGATTATTGGCAAACTGTTCAAATGGAATTAGCCGTTCGATGCAAATGGGGTCATCTAAGGAGTTGAGAAATAGCATGGGTATTTTGATATTGCCTAATAGCGGACCGCAGCTAGAATCATCTAGTAGGTGTTTAGCAGACTTGTATCCAAAAGCCTTACGAGTCATTTCCTCGGTAAACTCCATGATAGTTGACGACTGCGTTATCTTTTTGACATTGAAATCTACAGGAGCACTGGTAATAATGTTCTGGCCGTCTTTGAATGCAGTTTTAAGGAAATTAAGAATCGCAATATCGTATATCTTGCTTGGACTGAACCTCTGTGAATCCAAATGATTGATAACATCGTACATATCGTATGGATTCCCCACAGCTATAGCTGCCACCAGAGGACAGTTTCCGCCTTCATCGGCCACATATTTGGTCATGATATTAGCTCCTAGCGAAAAAGACAGCCCTAACAGTGGGCATTGTGGTAATCGATATCGGAGATTATTAATAATCTCCTTGTAGTCATCGGTAAAGCCGCAATGAAATGGTAGTGGTGTGGTTAGCTTAGTGCCGCCACCTACAGCACGTTATTTTAGTGCTCATTCATTTTTTTTTTTAAAAAAACTAGTTTATACTTACATCCTCGGCTATGCACCACTACTACGCTATAATTAAGCTTGACAAACTCTTTAAAACACTTGCGCACGTAGAAATCGCAGCTAGTACCTGTAACGCCAGATAGTATTGTGATGATTGGGCGTTGTGTATGGTTTTCGCACAGAGCCCAATCAAGAGCAACTGTGCCACCATCAGACAGCTTGAATATTTCTCGAGTAAACCGTGGCTTTAGCAGGCTATGAGCATAGTATGCATAGTATCCTAAAAATGCATAAATAGTCTGAGCATGCCCACCAGGAACCAGCAGCGACTGCTTAAAAGTAGCGCTGCTTGCTAAGCTAGGGCATTCTGTACGCACAATATCTGCCAACTGTGTCTTGGACGCAGGGCTTTTGTGAGTTTCAGCAGCATGCACAAGCTTGACTCGATACATAAGGATAAATAGATGAAAAGCGTAAAGAAAAATAATTTTTCTCTCAGAGCTGGTACCTGTGTCAGCTGGCCATTCTGTATATGGAAACCAGTAAATGCGAATTTTATCCCGCAGTTTGAGCATATTTCAAGCAGTAGCTTTAGAGAGTGTAGATCGAGATCACAACTGCAGAATTGAAAGATTAATGTTTATCAGCATCATCAGTAGTTGCTGCAACTGCATTCAACACCACCAACCGCAGCATATATGAAGCTGACTCATTTTTCTAAAGGGATAAAAACGATCACCTTTTCATTTTTTTCTCCAGAATTAATTTGCTATGGAAGGACTGATTTCTAAATTCGAGGCGCTTGGACTTACTACCGAAAAGGCCAAGGAGACAGCCGGTAACAAGAAGCTGGCTCCAGCATTGGAGGGGCTAATTGCCGCAACCGGGCAGACAGAATTTACCAAGAGCACAGGCATGCTGCTGTATAAGCTGGCAGCCAAAGTAGCCAAGGAAAAGGGCTTGCAGCATATCGACTATATTGCGCAGGCTATTGCTAGCGAACGTCTTGCTTCAGAGGAACAGGTGTCAGCAGCGGTAAAGTTCTGCACCAAGAACGACCCAGCTGCCAACGAAGCAGCATTTGACGAGGCATGTGGCGTGGGCGTTGTGGTCAGTGACGCTGAGATTGCTGAACATGTAACAAAGGCGCTTGACGGAATCAAAGACAAGCTTGTGGCAGAGCGTTACCGCGCACAAGGTCGGGCACTAGGGATGGTGAAGGGCATTCCAGAGCTGCGGTGGGCGGATTCAGGCAAGGTGAAAGCCGAGTTTGATGCGCAGATTCTGACGCTTCTGGGTCCCAAAGACGAGCGTGACAGTCCAGCCAATGCCAAAAAGGCAGCTAAAAAGGCAGCGGCTTCAACAGCCAGCGCAAAAAAGACCGACGCGCGGGGATGGCAGCCAGCGTCTTTGGAGAGCATGTTTGCTGAGGGAGAAATTAGCCGGCTGCACAACCCCGGAGAGAACCCGCAGATATCGCCAGAGCTGATGGAGGAGCATCTGAAGGCCACAGGCGGAAAGGTAGTTACACGGTTCCCGCCTGAGCCAAACGGATACTTGCATATTGGCCATGCCAAGGCCATCAATGTAAACTTTGGATACGCAAAGACTCATGGAGGCGTGTGCAATCTGCGGTATGACGACACCAACCCAGAGGCAGAGGAACAAGAGTATGTGGACTCGATTTTGGAGATTGTGCGGTGGCTGGGCTTTGAGCCGCACCAAGTGCTATACTCTTCGGACTACTTTGACCAGCTGCATGCGCTGGCTATAAAGCTGATTGAGTGCGGAAAGGCATACGTGTGCCACTGCACAGGCAAGCAGATCAATGAGCAGCGCGGCGGTGAAGACCGTGGACCACGGTTTGCTTGTGCTCACCGTGACCGGCCAATATCTGAGTCGCTTGCAGAGTTCCAGAAGATGAAAGAAGGTCGCTATGGAGCTAATGAGGCAACATTGCGTATGAAGATGGACTTGGAAGATGGCAATCCACAGATGTGGGATCTGATCGCTTACCGTGTAAAGTTTGCCACTCACCATCGTACCGGAGACAAGTGGTGCATTTACCCGACATACGACTTCACGCACTGTCTGTGTGACTCATTTGAAAATATTACACACTCGCTGTGCACACGCGAGTTTGTGTTGTCACGCCAGTCATACTACTGGCTGTGCGATGCCGTAAGTGTATACAAACCTGTGCAATGGGAATATGGCCGGCTAAACATCACCAACACAATATTGTCAAAGCGCAAGCTGCTGGCTTTATGCAATGCTGGACATGTACGTTCGCTAGATGATCCGCGTTTGTACACACTGCCAGCTCTACGGCGCCGTGGTGTGCCTCCGCAGGCCATCAACGCATTTGTACGTGAACTGGGTATTACTGCTGCAGATGCCATTATTGAAGTTGGCCGTCTTGAGAATCATATTCGAGATGCTCTTAATGAGTGCGCACCACGCATCATGGCTGCTGTGCGGCCTCTGCGAGTGATCTTGGAGAATCTGCCTGAGGATCACTTTGAGGAACTTGAGCTTCCATACAAGCCTCGTGAGCCTGCATTTGGATCTCGTCGTGTGCCCTTCACACGGACGCTATTTATTGACCACTCTGACTTCCGTGAAACCGACTCTCCAGACTATTTCCGCTTAGCCCCCAACAAGACGGTAGGTCTTATTAATCTGCCTTACCCCATCACATGCACAGACGTGCGCCGCAATGCAGACGGCTTGGTAAACGAGGTGGTATGCCGTTATGAGAACAGTGCCAATGCACCCAAGCCAACTGCGTTTATCCAGTGGGTGGCAGACTGCCCGCAGCGTGGGTCGCCTGTACGCATTGAAGAGGTGCGCATATACAACCCGCTGTTCAAGCACTCGAATCCCGACGACATGAAGGTCACTGGTGGCTATTTGAACGATGTAAACAAAGACTCGCTCGAGGTGGTTAATAATGCTGTGGCTGATGTGGGACTGTGGGACTGTATCAAGCGCTACGCTGCCACAGATGTCGGTAAGAAGGAGCTACGTGAGCACAATGTCGAAAATCTCCGCTTCCAGTTTATGCGAATCGGATACTTTGCACTGGACAAGGACACGACGCTGCCGTTATCCACTATTGCCAATGACAAGGTCAGCGAAACCAAGTTGATTATGAACCGTGTGGTTACGCTCAAGGAAGACGCAAAGAAAGAGGCATAGCAGAATGGTGGTGGGTTTTCTTTAGGTTACTACATAATTAAGTAATATAAAACGCCGCGCCGTTTCCCGGCGTAGTGACAAATATAGCATCAGAAAGATCCCGTTCGCAAATAAAGTATTTGTTATAGTATTCCTGTTTCAATGTGGCGATAAACTGGTCGACTTTGTCCTGAGACACCAGATGCACTGTGCAGCCGCCCCAGCCAGCGCCAGTAAGTCGCGAACCAAATGCACCAGCACT
>JANBUW010000136.1:0-14352 GCA_027579605.1 Coemansia brasiliensis | reverse complement strand
TTACGATCTATAGTTAACGACTTCCAAACACGACAGCTGCAGGGATCAGTAGAACCCGAGAGCAAGGCTAAAACTCCCTGAGCCATATCCGCCGCACATGCAACTGTCGAATGTTTGACAATAGCTGCATGAACTATGCTATGTCCGTTTGCAGCAGTAAATCGTGACGTAAAGGATGGGCTATCGTGGATTAATAATGCTAGCAGCTTGAGTATTTCGCCAATTAATGTCCCCAGCTGTGCATCTCCGTTGGCTAGTGGCTCAAAGTCCTTGTCAGAGCATAAATCTAGTGATATTATCGTCTGTGCCAGCATCAGCAAATTTTCAATAGCTCCGCTTTCAACTATCAGTGTATGAATCGCATTGACCTTTCTGGCGTCCACGGCAAAAGCAGCATCGACTAGACATTCTCGATAGCGCTTTAGGAAGTAAGCATGGCGCGAAATAGGTTTATCAATCCATTTCGCAATACGCTGCGACCACACACGCGCGGTGTCTGTTTCTGCATATGCACAAGTATCTATACAGCTCAAGAGCCAGCAAAGCGTCTTGGTAGTAACATCTATGGCTAGTTCTGAAATCGACAAACTTGCATCCGCTGCCAGCTCATGCAATACGTGCATGCAGGTCAACCTGCTGCCAGGCACATGTTCCATGTTTGCTATTTGCTGTATAACGATATATTCCGTGGAGATTGCAGTATGCAGCATAAATATGGTGATGCTTAGTAACTGGGTATCCTTTTGCAAATCAATTATGCTCTCATCTGGCAGGCTTACTACCGATAAATTATCGCTGCTACAATCCAGAACATCTTTCGATCTACGCTTCCATATTGCGGCTAGTAAAAAGCAAGCACTTTGCGTTTCATGCAATAGCTGTCGAAACCACTGGGCGCTAGTTTGGCAGATAATTGCTAACCCCTGCGCCGCAGCACACGCTACATTTATCCTGTCGTCTACCAACAAAGCCTCGGCCAGCTTACTGAAAAGCAACTTGTATACAGGAGGGGACAAAGTCATATTTGCCACTAGCCATCCAGCTACAACTGCTACCTGCTGTACCAGCTTTGACGCCGGTGTGGGCTCGTTGACGTCATCCGCAGTATCTAGCTGAAACAGCAGCGACAGCAATCGGTTCCACACTTCGATACTAATTCCACAAAATATTGCTTGTTTTATCGCAGAATCAAGAGACCACAGTCGCCACAGCAGCCGAGAATATTCAAACAAAAACCCTCCATCACCTGCGCTGTGCTGATCTTTGATAGGATAGCTTAGAAAAGTACGATGAATTGGCTCGAGAATTTTTACAGCTAAATCGGCCGCCATCGGTGTGTGTGAACTATGGCCAATTTGAGTTAGCACAGCATCAAAGTAGCGCCGCAAACGCGTTTCAGAAAAAGAGTCATCCACTTGTTCTAGGCAGCTATTTAGTTTGGATGGTTCGATTGGGATTTGGCTGTGGCATAAACCTGCGTACTGCTGGTCGACATCGGATTCGGCTGAGAAAAAGGGGCAATTTGCTGAAGAAGCAGTCAAGCTTGTGCTAAATTCAATATAATCTTGTAAATGCTCTACTGGGCGCAAGGATACTGCCCGCCACAGTCGATCAATTGCTGTCTGTATGTCGGATTTCCAGGGCAGTGAATACCACTTCTGACGAATCAATTCTAGCAGCCTCCACACTATATATGCATTTTCAGGACCCAGTTGGTTAAGGATATCGGCCAGCTGATCCAAAATAGCAATTTTCCCAAGTCGCTGTACATCTATAGAGACCACAATGCTGCCAATTGTGTAACAAAGCGCAACGACTACCGGACTAAACTGCAACGGCAGCTCTTCCAAATCAAGCTTCTGCAACACACAAACACATTGGGATAAGATAGGTGCTGCGCTGCTTTGCAGGTTTCTGTCAACTGACAAGTCGCTAGGCGTTATCGCTACGCCATTCTGCAAAAACCTGGCAAATTCCCGGTTCGGATCGTATAGCTGTTCGCACAAAACAGCCGTATAACAGAGTATACCATATGCAATATCGTCAGCATCGAAAGCTACAGATCCTTGTCTCGACCATGCTGCTGATGCTACAGCTGCTGCATGCACAGGAGAGCTACGCCATTGATAACTCCGTATATCTGACTGTGAAGGCAAAGTACGCTGTTGATTGTGCTTATTAATACAAGGTGAATGGAACGCATCCAGCAGCTTGCTTATTTGCAAGCTCGCGCCATGATGTGCTAAAACGCGACTGTTTGTGTGGTTACTGCTGAGCCAAATGACAAATTGTAGCACCGCTAGCAAGCGGGCGCTTTCTGGTGCACCAGCGTCAGGCTGGTTCTGCGTTGATGTTTGACGCCAAAGGTCTATCGATGCTTCAAAGATGCTAGCGACTATAATAGATGCCTGTGAAGGTAAACACATACTCTGCCCGTTTGGTGTAAAGCCGGCTTCTCGTGCAAACGTAACAAACAGCTACACTTGGGTCAATTAGCTAGCAGGTTTTATTTGCTGCTCAAGAGCTGCTCCACTTACCTCCCAGCTGCTATCCTTGCCAATATTCCATGAATTTGCTTGCAAGTGATTGTGAAACGCTCGTATGTCGTTAAATTGGCTGGCAGTTGCCTTGGTTATTTGTTGGCACTGCGTGCAATCAGTCAAATTGCGGCCGACCGAAGCCATAATGAAGAAAAAAATAAATTTATTTACCGAAGTAGCGCCAAGTTAATCCGGTCTTTAACATGCTTGTACGCGTCCATGATTGACTGCTCATTGATATCCCCAAGTGAAACGTCAATGGTATCCATTCCGCGCTTGGAGACGTTGGAGGCAATGACGTTGGGATCGGTCTCAAGGGCAATACCGTCATCAATAGCTTCGTCAAGAGCAATCACAACCATATCGAGGTTGTCCAGCAGGCTGCGTTTGTCGAGATTGTGTCTACCAAGCGGGCAGTTAGTACAAATTCAGGTTATTATGATGTGGTGGTATACTTACTTTAGCAAAAGCGATATGGCTTCTACCAGGCCGTTCAGCACTGAGCTCAGTAGCAGCTCGTTTTCCTCGGGGTTGCCAATTAGGTAAAAGTAGACATCATTGACATATTTGAACACTACCGTCTGACCTTCGTAAAGAATGATTTCGCTGGTCGATTTGCGTGTTTTCGAAAACAAGTCGCTCTCAAACCTTTTCTGCTCCTTTGTCGTTTTGTGGCTCATAGGTGTGCCTTGCTCACGAGAGTAGTACTTGGCTAGCAGCCGGTTGCCCTCGTTGTCGAGCATTACAATTGCTCGTACCGTGTACAGGGAAAGATTAACCATGATGCAAATTTATAAAAATCAACAAAAGTGGATATTGGCGTCATGGAAAGCAGACAGTAGCTTTAAAAAATCGTGAATGTCCATTTTGGATGCGCGTGTGTCACTGTAGCCCAACTGATCCAAAACGCTTAATATTTTGTCCTTGATCTGGAACCCGTCCTCAACCATTAAGCCGTTGGAAGCACAGAATGTCCGGTAGTTTTCATCGAGCATCTGCAAAATAGCAGTGTTTTTAAAGTTGGCAGCCAGCGTTTTGTGCTTGCGGGAAAAGGCAATGCGCACTAGCCCATCCCACTCTTCAAAGTCGACAGGTGGAGGGGGATTCAGAGGCTCAATCTTGACGACGCTGCTTTCGACATTTGGCGGCGGCTTAAAGTTATTTTTTCCCACCTTCATTACATGCGTCACCTTGGAATATAGCTGGCAATTTACTGATAGCCGCCCGTAAAGAGAGTCTCCCGGCCGAGCAATCAGACGCAGCGCAAATTCCCGCTGAAACATCAGAACCGCACAGCGAAATAGTGGCCGATGAAAGATCAGCTTGAATGTCAAAGGCGACGAAATCTGATACGGCGTATTGGAGATACATACATCGAAATATGGTAAATCTCGCTTCATGACATCTCCATGGAGGATCTCGAGCTTATGCTGAAACGGCCCGCCTTGCACACGTTTAGTCAGCTCTGCTGCCAGCCGAGCATCAGCTTCGCAAGCAACAACTTTTTTGGCCTGCTCCAGAATCTTTACTGTCAAGTTTCCGGTTCCAGGCCCGACCTCGAGCACAATGTCAGTCTGCTTCAAGTTGGCTTTATCGACAATTCCCTGAGATACCAGCGGGTTGATCAGAATGTGTTGTCCAAGCTCCTTGTTGAACATGGGGCCAAAGTGCCGAGATCCATCAGTGCTGCTACTCTTTGCTTTCGGGTTCTGCTTTTGGTATGGTGCTCCTATAGTCTGCGGCTTGATGGAGGCCGTGGCTGCTGAGGCCTGTGTACGCTTGCGAAGCTGCTGGGTGGTAATTTTAGGCATTGCAAAAAAAAAAATTTTCAAGAGAAAAAAGAAAATTTAATTTTCACCCACAATATCCATCATAAAGACACCATTATTTATGTTCATTTGTGAAACTTTGGGAGTTTAGCACTAGTCAACTAAAAGGTATGTCGGCTATTGAACTCCCTGTAACCACAAAGCGATCAGCGCGATTTAAACGGTTTTCCTGGAATCAAGCGCATGATGGAACATTTCCGCCGCTAGCTGTATCAAAGCGCATGCCTATGGCTCATACTGATTCAGAGTCTAATGCAAAGCCCAATGCAATCGCCCAGAAAAAGGCTAGTAAGATATTTGGGAAGAAGCGGAAGGTAAGGCTTTCTTCAAGCTACTCGTTGGCAACTTTACTCAACATGCTGGTGTTATATAGGGAGCATACCTTGGTCCATCGTGGGATGATGAAGCAGGATCGCTTCCCACATCTGCGGATGCTGGAGAACTGGACTTTGATGCTCTATTATCTCAAATGGTAAGCTACAACTAAATTAATATGTATATATACGATATTTAATATTTATATTTATTTAGCAGTCGCAACAAGATACCGACTAGCCTTGGCAAAGGGGGCCCAGATTTGCCGCTCGGTTTAATATTTGCATTGCTCAGTTTAATACATGTTTTGTATATCTGTGAATAAAGCTATAGTGCACTGGAAGGCATGTGCCTAGTGCAGCCTAGCAACAGCAGCAACAATGGCAATGATGGTGGTGGTGGGAGTGGTCGCAGCCTTTGCCGCAGGTACATTCTTTCTTGGGTTCCTCCTTGGGCTCCTCCTTTTTGGGTTCTTCTTTTTTAGCCTTCATTGCGCAACAAACGCAGTTGCCGCATGTACAGCACGTAATCGAGATAACGTTTTCGTCGCCAACCTTGGTGACGGGAACGTATGCCTTTGGGTACCACTGAAGGTGCTGCTCTCTCTCGGCAAGTTCCTGGAAAAATCCGCCTTGTCTCCAAATTGCCATATTGTCGGTGAAATAGAAAATAATAAGAAATAAAACGAATATTGGCTGCGGCAGATGTAAGAAATTTATAGGAGGGATGCACTACACAAGCAAGTCGCTTTACACGCAATGCAGCACTATACCTTCACATTGCCGATTTGTATTCCCAACCTGATCAAGAGCCGGTAATCGCTTACTCTGATAATAAAATTTGCAATGACGAACAAGCTGCAATTATGATAATGCCGTACACCAGATGTCAAAAAAAAAAAAAAAAGACATGACCACTGAGGAATTATACAAAGTAGCATGTGCTGTTGTATATGACCGATTAGGAGGGGATACGTTACAGTCAGCTGTCTTGTATTGCTCGCAGCAGTGGACAAAGCACGGCCTTGCTAATCGACTGCTGCGCACACCATATGTGCATGGTAAAAATCAGTTGCGCCCAACCCCTGCATATTCAACAGCTGCGGCAATTGAGAGAAATACGAGATGTAGAAAACAATGGAAAAAAAAAACAAACTACAAAGAGACGGGTTTTGCAATCGAACTTTCTTAATGGTGATGGCAGCAACAGCATGCTGGCTTGGGAGGTGCCGCTGGTGCTGGAGGCGTGTATGTGTACTTGTACGACCAGGTCTCCTTCTTTTTCGCCTCTTCGGCCTTCCGCTGGGCCATGATGGCTTTGCAGTTGTCGCAAACGCAGACTTCGACGACGTGCTTTGTGCTGCGGATAGTTACGGTGTCCTTGCCATTGGTGACATCGAAGGGGTTGTTAATCTTGGAAAAGTCAAAGTAGAACTGGCTCATGGTTAGAAAATGAAGTGGAAAAAGAGTTTGCTGGAGAAAATAAGGAAAACAGCTCGTATTTATAGACATCCAGGCCAGGCAAAATAGAATGGCCAACTTACAAAGCCGCATTGTTGCTTGCAGGCACCAACCGGAATGCCCAATGGGCACGCGTAGCAGCAAAAGGCCTGAAAACGGACATGGTGTTTTGAGTTGACATAATAAAGAGCAGCTCGGTTGCGTGCAGCGATTGCCCTGCCCCCTTTTCCCTGGCTGCCATTCTTGGCTCTGAATATGAGCAGAATATTTTTGACCCAGATCACCATGCCCACCACCCATCAGCGTGCTTGAGCGGTAACGCCATGATTTCCACATATATGGAGCTCATCAAAGAAAAAATTTGGCCGCAGCAAGTAAGCGTAATATGCACCATAAAATTGACAAGATCCAGTTCAACCAAATCGGGAAGAGAAATTTTATACATAATATTAAAATAGATGCAGTTTGCTGCGGTCGGTCAGCATAAAAAATAGAATAATTAAATGGCTCTTCACAGGATGTTGGCAAAATTGGTGAAGAAGCTGCCGCTGTAGCAGGGCACATCGCGCCGGTAGTTGTTGAAGGGGCTCCACGCCGATGCAAACGGCGATGGGTTGCAGGCAACAGCCATCACTGGCGCCGGCGGTGCTGGCGGTGGCGGCGTAGCAGCCTTCTTACAGGCGTCGCAAGGGCACTTCTTCTCGGCTGCCTTTTTGCAAGCGTCGCACTCGCACTTCTTCTCGGCTGCCTTTTTGCAAGCGTCGCACTCGCACTTCTTCTCGGCTGCCTTCTTGCAAGCGTCGCACTCGCACTTCTTCTCGGCTGCCTTCTTGCACACGTCGCAAGGACATGTCTCAGCCTTCTTCTTAGCTTCCTCGGCCGCCTTTTTGCACACCTGGCATGGGCACTGCTCGGCCTGCTTTTTGGCTTCCTCTGCGGCCTTGCACAGTGGACATGGATCTGGCTTCTCAGCGGCCTTTTTGCAGGTGTCGCAAGGGCACTTGAGCATTGCCTTTTTGCATGTGTCGCATTCGCATTTTTTCTCGGCCTCTTTGGCAGCCTTTACGCAGGCCCCGCAAGGGCACTTGGCCGCTGCCTTCTTGGCATCCTCGGCTGCTTTGGCGCAGACGCTGCATGGGCATTGCGCAGCCTGCTTCTTAGCGGCCTCAGCCTTCTTGCATGTTTCACATCCGCATTGAGCAGCCTTCTTCTCGATGGCGCATTTCGAAAATACAAACGTTTGGTTCTTGTTAGAAAGGTTGATAGGTAGGTTCACCCATTCGTCACCGTCACATGTGTATGTAGGTACTGGGACGCCATTGGCATCCTCAAAGTACGGGGTCTTTTTCAAGCAGTAAGTCATTGCTATGTGTGTGTGATTTTAGATGCAGAGAGAATATACCGATCTCGCAGTCCTGCAGCGATCCTATTTAAATCCTAGCACCTGTTGCCAAGAGAGAAAAAAACGGCATTTAGCGTATATGCATAAAGATGAGACCATTGTAGCCCAAGCCGCATTATGCAGATGACGCTCCTTGTTTCAAAGGCTATCCAGTTCTCGCGCCTATTGTGGCCCTGCTGAGGCGCAATGAGAGACCCAGCTTTGCCGGCTTGGCGAGGCATTTGCAAAAAGGAAACAGAAAAGGAAAAAGGATGGGAAAAGGAGCGTCGTGGGCCTAAAAAGACAACCCCCAAATTAAAAATGAAAGGCCAACACATGTGACGACCGTCTCAGCCGAATGCATTGCATGACCGCTGCGGTCAGGCGAGAGGCATTAAGCAGCAGCGGCAGCATGTTCCGAGACACTTACCTAAAAGGCGACTTGAGAAATGTGTGGTTTACCGGCTAGCGGATGGGCAGGTAACTGGGCTAGTAGTTATCAGCGTGCAGAAGCAAGTGCTGGAAGTTCTGACGTTAGAATAAAAAAGCAAAGGAGAAAAGTGGAAAAGTGCGGCTGGCCGAGCATGTTGCAGAGGACAGCTGCCAATTTATAGCGCTTGGCTGTTCAGGTTGTCTGGAAATGCCTTTGAGCCCGTGGTTGCCTTGCTGGCACAAATATCTATTTGCTGTTACATGCATAAGTGCATGTCCAGCAGTAGCCGCCCCCACAAGTGAATTTTATTAGCTGCACGAGTCACACCGTGATGGGCAGGCCCAGGCGTTTGTTGATATATGTGAATCGCAGCTGTGACACACACGCACTCTTTTCAGCACCACACTCTTCCTGATGCACGCAAAAACCGCAGCTGCACTTGCTGCAAACTGCAAGACCATTGTCGCTCAAAGAATGCAAGCCCCCTTTTCTCCTCTGGCCTGTTTGAATTGCGCACTATACCGGCCAGCAGGTGCTGAGCTCTAAGCCCCCGCTTTACTCTGTTTCTCCACCCATTGTTTGCACAGTGCTTAGAGAGTAGCGGGCAGCTTGTATGTGCGCACAGACGGACTATTGCCAACTGGCAGCGACAACAGCGTGCAACTATGCACCATGCAGCGGGGCGGCTGCTGCTACGCTATTTCATAATGCCAGACATGTGTCTGAGCGCGCATCCATTGCCTGTGACTCGTGCGAATTGCATATGTCTGAGCGCACTTGTCGATCCATGCACCCAACTGCTGCATTTTGCATGCTTTGAGCTGGCTCGGAGATTGAAATCAACGAGGGATACCAAGTGCTTTTTTGTAGCTGATTTATTATTATCAAGATAATCCTATTTACCCGACCTAATGGTGGCCGTGGTGGCAGCAATGGTGCTGCGGAGGTGGCGGCGGGTGGTGATAATGGGGAGGGGCCATATGCGGGTACATCTTGTAGTACTCGTTCAACTTCTCGTAGTACTCGGCCCATGGGTCCTTCTTCTCGGGCTCCAAAGTCCGTGTAAATGTAAATTCGTGAGTACCAGGGATGCCTTTGACCCTATCCAATGCATCCTTCATCATTGATGGGAAGCTGGATTCATTGCTGGGTGGAGGAGGATGATGGTGGCATCCGTGATGATGGTGCCCATGGAAGTGGCAATACGGGACCGGAGGCTGGGGCTCATCTGGAGGATGAATTTTGGTGACAAACCAGGGATTCATTTTTTATCAATGTCTTATGCAGGTAGAAAATATGCTAATGCAGAATAATACAGATAATGTGACGATAGTTCAACAAACTTCTCCATGTAGCTCCTTTTATGAGATGCACAAAGTCTTGGCTTGCTCTGAGTAAAAAACACGCCTCTCCTTTGAAAACGCTTCTGTTGACCGCAGCATTTAAAAACCCCATGTTTCTTTGAGCGAAGAGGAAGTCAATGGCCTCGTGAGCTTTGGACAACATGCCAAGTCATGCTGAAACGGCAATTAAATGGCGTCAACTCAGCCTTTTCTTATAGCAAAAGAACACCGCCAAGCCCATGGGTGGTTTTTTTTTAAGCAAAGTGTTTTCTTCAAAGAAATAATATTTGGAAATTAGCAAAATGACCACTGACTTGAGCACGATAAGTCAAGCCCACGCAAGATATTACTTAAAACTACAGCTTAGCAACTGCGCCCTTTGCAGCCTTTAAAACCGACTCGAGCTTGAGAGCAAGCATGATGTTTCCTTTGGATTTGAGCTTGCCGCCCATAAAAGCACTTTGGCCTGTAAGTTTGCCAGAAGCCAGATCAACAAAGTCAGAGTCTTTGAGAATAAGGACTACACCAGCAGTCTTTTTATTCTGTGCAGCGGTCCCAGGAAGCACAATATTGCTGGCATCTGCTCCAGGCTTGAGATTCAGCACCCATGACTTTACGCCTTGCGGGCCATTTAGATCGATTTGGAAAATGGCATTGGTGCTCTTAAGAATCGACTGGCGCTTGGCATCATCAGCACCCAAAGCCTGGGCAATCTGGGCAATAACCAGGCTGCCTTCATAGCCTGCAACGGCAATATCCTGAAGGGATTTGGCAGCAGCCGGCTCCTTCGAACTCGAAGCTGCTGGTGCTGGTGCTGGTGCTGCTGCTGGCAGCTCCTCAGCAAGCTTCTTGAAGCGCTTGAGAAGAGGTTCCAGCTTCATTCCCAGCATCATATTGCCCTTTATCTTCACCTTGCCGCTCATAAACTCGCCAGCAGCTGTCGTTTTGCCCTCGGAAATTTTGACAAATGTCTCGTCATTAATAGCAATGCTGATGTCGGGCTTGGGCTGTCCCTTGGCTGCCTCTGCCTCGGTAGCTCCATCGGTGACCTTTCCCGCTTGCTTTAGATCAACCACAAAAAAATGCTTCTTTCCGCTGCTGTTGGCCACTTCAAATGCGTATACGGCCTTGGTCTACAACCTGAATCTTTAACCAATGCACAAGACTACGTCAACGAGTTATCTATGCAAATGAACCGGCCAGCTTACCTTGTTGATCTCCTTTTTGCGGTCGTCAGCAGACAGTGCAGTCAGCACGCCAGTAAGTTGATCAATGATGGCACTGGAAGCAAACCCGGCAATTGGCATTTTATATATATAAAAAAAGTCAAATATGGAGAAGAGAAATGAGTGCCATCAGCGGCGCTTTTATATCTCTCAGCCACGCAGAATCAATCACATGCTTCCCGCTTTCACATGTGGCAAAAATGCAGCGGCATGTGCTTTTAGGCCTGTCCTGCTTGCTCAGACCTTCTCTGAAACTGCTGCTGTTGTTGTTGCTGACGGCGCTTCCGCTTCTCAATGTGATTCTTTGAAGGCTGGAACTTAGACTTCAGAATGCGTCGAACCGACTCCTGAGAGATCTTGAACTGCTCCGAAAGGCGCTGCAGCGTCCACTCCTTGGGGAACTCAGTGTTGAGCAGGCGGATTTTCTCCATGCTCGAAACGGCAATCTTCTTTTCAGGCACCCATGGCTGGCTTCCCAACTTCAGCTTCAGCTCGATTTTGCGCCGTTGCCATCCAGCCAGAGATGGATCGTTTAGCCGATCGCGCAGCCGTGCCTGGCCCGCTTCGCTTTGATGCCACTGTTCCTTTGCGTGCTGTGCCTTGGTTGTCAGCGTGGTTCTAGCTTGTGCCGCAGCGCTGGAACCCGCTTCTCCTTTTTCTGCCTTCGCTGGCGCACGGCCCTGGCCCTTGGTCGCTCTGCTTTTGGTGTATCCAGAGCTATGGCTCTGGTCATATAGAATAGATTTTCCTAGCGCCCGGTGTGCCTGTCGTTTTGGCACAGAAAATTTAAACAAATGAGGAATAAATCGAGAATTGCTAAACATAATGGAAAAAAAAACTCCTAAATGCTTTCACTGGTAGCTACCGCCTTGAGTTTTGAGCGAGGAACAATCATCATATCCTCGTATGGAGCTGGCTGCGCAATATCAATAAAGTCTTTGGTCTTGAGCACAAGCAGCTCAAAAAACAGCTTTACTGCATCGTCGCGCCGTGCCTCCTTGACAACTTCCATATAGGACAGCGTGCTTGTGGCATTGCTGGCTGCTGCAGTATCTGAAGCAGGCACGCCGGCAGACTCCGCAGCCTCATTGAGAATATGAATGGCCCGGATGGTGCTTTTGCTATGGTTTGTGGTGGTTAGAGTCTCCTGCTCTGGTGCAGTTTCGGCAAACAGCCGCAGCCCTTTTTGCTGCTGCTGCTCAGCCATAACCAGGCTTTCTTCCTCCATCTTCTCAAGCTGCTCAATCGACTTGTCTGCCAGCAGCATCTCAGGCTGCTGTGCGGCAGCTTCGGGCTCGTCTTCAAACCTCAGTTCATCCTCGATCTGGAAGTTAAACTCGGGCTCAGCTTCGTCTGCAAACAGCGCTGGGACCTGCTGGTCAGCATCACTGTGCGCAAACAGTGCTGCAAACGGCCCGTCGTTGCCTAGAAACCGCGAGGCCACTGCAGATGCACTCATGTCGTCAAGCTTTGCAGCACGGGTTGCTGGCAAGTAGGTTGGCCCTCGCACTGTGTCTGTAGCATCGCCCAAGCGAGCACGCACCTCATTTGACGAGAGGGAGGTGCTGGTTACCAGCTCAGATAGATTAAGTCGACGGCGCTTTGCCGGCCGTGCTGCAGCCGGCACTGCTCCCAAAACCTCAGCTTCGGCAACCTGCAGCGCTGCCTCTTGCGTGTTGGGCTCGCTGTCTATATCTAACCGCATCATCGACTCTTCAGCGCCCATATCCTTTTCAAACAGTGAGACATCCTCTGGCCGAATGCTTTCGTTTAAGCTTTGCATAGCGTCGCGTGCCACTTCAGGCTCCAGGGCACTGCCATCAAGAAAAGGCTCGGCCAGCTGCTGGGGTCCAGGAGAAAGAACAAAATCCTCGTCCAGATCAAGTTTAAAGTCGTCGTCACGCCCCAAAAGATCGAGCCCTCCACCAGCGCCAGCAGCGCCAGCATCGCGTGCAACCGCAGAGATATCAAACTGTTGCTCTGCAAGGGTGATATCTTGCAGCCGGGAAGTGAAGGCTTCCACATTGCTTCCAGGCAAACGAGCAGCTGACGGCAACAGAACATCAAACTCCGTCAGCGCCTCCGGAAGCGTGATTGAGCTGTGCGTTGCTACTACCGCGTCCGAAGTGATATCCGCTGCTCCAGGACGGAAAGCCATTTTTATCCGGATCAGCGCTTCACTACAGTCTTCTAACAGGTAGCGTGCCTTCCGCGCGTATATGCGAGCCACTCCCAAGAGCAGCTGTCCAGAGAGCCGCAGTGCTAGTGGCGGTCCATGGTCATGGCCAATAATTGCGCCTACTGAACTCGGAATGCTCGCTTGCAACAGCTGGTTTTTTGTCAGCTTGCGCTCCAAATGAGCAGCCAGCCATACCTTTGCCAGAGGCCCCTTTTTGGATAGAATAGCTTCTGCGTAAAACATAATAAAAATTGACGCGTGTGGAAGAAAACGCGTTCAGCATAAGCCCCATTCCCAACCTCTTTATGCACGTGAGGCATTGATTGTGGGCAGGAAGCCTGATGCTTAGCATGCAGGATATTAATTAAGTCACCCGAATGACACTGTCGTTAGTTTGCTTATATTATCGTATGCTGCCGTGTGAGGGGTTTGCGTTTGGCCATAACGTTGCTAGACGTATGAAGGAGGCTGGCTGTGGTCATCTGGCTCATAAATTGGATAAGGAGACATGCGATAAGCGTGGACTACGGTCTGTCTGCAGAGCATGGTGCTGAATAGCAATGTTTCTGGAGCCAAGAATGCGAATTCCATCGATTTATACAGAATCTCACCAGATCAGAATAACAGAATAAAACGATATTCTGCCAATGGCAAATGGTCTAGTTTATTGACTGCAAGGGAATTTTATTTGCGCAAATAAAAAAACCTCTATTGTTCATAACTGGGCAGAAAGGCCACAGTCGCTGACTGACCCTTTCAGTACATCTCAACCAATGCATATGCAGCAGGGGTAAAAATCCAGCACACAAGCGCAAAGGGAGACCTGGCATTAAATAAATGCTGGTATGCATCTCCATAGTGAAAGGATGGGGGACGCGGATAATACCCATAGCTGATGTGCCATTGTTGTGCAAAGAATGGGCATGCGTCGATGCTTGCAAGTTTTATTCAAGACGCGGCTATGAATACAGAGAGGCAAACAGGATGATCGGGAATACACAGTCATCTGATGCAGCAGCAAGAGCTGCGAAAGCTGGTTCTAGTTAATTTTCCTCCGAATAGCGAGCTTATGTGCAAATGCGCAGGCGCTTCTCCATTCACTATGACTAAAGTGCGGATGCCAAAACAGCACAAGCGAAGGCTGCCGGCATCTGATCCGATCTGCACTACTGGCATTAGCTTTTTTTCGGAGTTGGCAACAGCAAAAGATTTATTGAGATGCAAGAAGAAAAGAAAGGTGGATTTACACAGAGGTAAGGCCAATTAACAGAAACTGCAAGTAGCGCTAGGCTATCTCCTCTGCAGCAAACCCAAACGAACATGCCGCCCGGGTGGTAACAAAATAGTCTATAAGAGCTTGCTCAGGATTCCTCCTCAATAACTTTGTCTGGGTAGTCACGATTGGTCGGGTCGACGGCATTAAGATAGGCGTGGGCGCTCATGATCGAGAGTTTTTTATGGCTGCGGCAAAAGCGGCTGAATGGAAAAAGGCAAAGTAGCGCGTAGCGAGATTAGAAGAAAAGAAAACGGCCTGATGCTGATGAATGCGCTTGCAAAAGGTGGGATGCCTTGCGGTATTTATTTGATTTTGGCCTGTGCAGCTGGCTTGGTCGGGACTGGGCAACTGCCAACAGATGCCTTTTTTT
>JANBUW010000135.1:0-14362 GCA_027579605.1 Coemansia brasiliensis | reverse complement strand
GCCAGGATCTTCAAGCTCGTCACTCCTTTGCCATACCCAAAGCATGTTTCCAAGCTATTAAACTTTGCCAGCAAGCCGAAGTCCAACCAGATTATCGCAGAAGTTTAAATATAATTCTTATGAAATAAATGCATATTAGCTTAAAAAGCAGCAAAATTTGCCTGAAACATATAAATTAGTTATAATAGTCTAAATATGAAATAATAACCAAGGTTTAGCTTTTAGTAGCGATAGTTATTGGTTACTTGAATGACCGAATCAGCCTATGCTTTTAGAGCCCGATTCTTCTCAAGCCAGCCTTCTAGACAGTTTTACTATCTATATAAAGTGGGAGATGCCAATAAGCATGTACTTAAAAATGTCGAGAAACTAGAGCTGTTTACAATTGGGCAACTGCGTAAAGCCATTGATGAAGAGCTTGTATTTCCAACTTACTTGTTTGAGCTATAGAAAGTTTTTTCTGTTTACATGCTTATTAAGTCTGTATTCCAATCAGCCTCTGAATTCGCTGCTGGAAGAGTCTCAAAAGCTAACATGCACTTGTCAGCAGCTGAAATCCCAATTAAGCGTGGCTTTCATTTGTTAGAAGCTGAGTCGCATAAGCTGGTAGCTAAAACAGTACGAGGTAGCCATGTAGCACTGGATCCCCTTGGACATTCGCTATTGGCAAGTTCCGGCATAGACACCAAGCGTTTAACTGATGACAAGGCCTCTGCAGAATTAGTGTCAACATTAGAACTGCAGCAGCCTGAATTCGACGCCAATGCAGAAAGCCTTTTGAGCTAGTAGTAGGAACAGTCGATTGTCAGTGCTATTCAGTGGTTGTTCCACTAATTATATAGATTATCCTCGCAGCTGATTAATCTTTCTTCAAATGGATAAATCAGCAAGAGGCTCATGCAGAATCAGTTCTGTACTTCTCTTTTTCCCATAGACCCACCCAAACCACACATTTCCTTTAGTCTATCTCTTTTACTTTTATTGGGGTTCCTCCCGTCCTTTAGTTTGTAGACTTTGCCGAACTACAAACATTTCGGCCACTTAGGATGAATAAATGTAATAATAATCATTATAGTGAGGCAAAGCAGTTAAACAGATTTAGTAACCCGTTGGGTAACATGGGTAGATATAGTACTACCCTCAGAAAAGCAATTATTTACAGAACCTCTAGTGAGCCTGTAGATGTAATATGGGAATGAAAACACGCTGATGAGATAAAAAAAAAAAAGTATATTATTCTCTGCTGTACTTTAATGCATCAAATACTATACTTGTGCTTTTACAGCGTCCTTAAATAGAGAGTTTAAGTGATAACGTTTATTTTTTTTACTCTATTTTATCTATTACAGCTTCACACCGCTTTGTGTTTATTTATATGGCTTGGTACCCTCTTGGCTCTTGTAACAGCATGGTGACTCGCCGGCGTGTTAGCAATATGCTGATGTGCTCGGAACGGAATATTAAGCGCCTCTCGGACATCAGCGTCAAGCGTGTCAAGGATTGCCGCCGTCGTGTCAACTATGCAGACATCGTCCCGTTCCACTTGTACAGTACCGCCAACTTCTAGCTTGGGATATATGAAGTCCAATTTACGCGTTCCGAATGTTTCACGAACCGTGCGCAAAAGCCCTATCTCATTGCGTGCTCCATCCTCATCCGCATTATAGCGTGCCCACGCATCTTTGATAACGACCTCCTGGGCGCTACCGTCGCTGGTATCTGCATTGTCGCAATTTGCAGGCCGTGCAATGATCGTGCGCGTATGCCGTCCAAATAAGCAGCCGGCTTCCAGTATGGTGCGGATTGTCTTGTACGTGCGCACCTCCTTAGTAACATCGTCGTAACAGTCGATGTCGTACCTGATTTTATCGACCCCTCTCTGGCCATCCACAGCTTGAGAACCTTCTTCTGGCTCTCTGCGTCTGATGCTGGGGTCATATCCCAACCGCTCCGTTGAGCATGCTGACCAGTGCACCAGCAATGAGACCAGCTGCTTCCGGCCCTCGGCTGTCCTTACGTCCATTATAGACGAAACTAGCACCTTGTCGTGCACAATTACTTCTGCACAGACATCCGTTGCGCAGATTGTCAGCCCCCATAGAAAGCGACGGTTGAGTTGTGTGCGGTAGATGTCTGTCGAATACACAAACAGCTGCGAAAGGGCATTGACGGTGTCGCCAAAGCGATTCCCGCGCTTTACCTCGACTATTGCAAACATATCTGCATAGTCGCTCACATTTGACGCAGCGACATCATCGTGTATATCGCCTAGGAACAATGATACGTCAAGCCGCCGACTGGTGTTGCTGTCGAGTGGCTTGAAGTCCGATAGCTCACTCGGAAGTATCAGTCGCCATCCGTCTGTAGCCGAGTGTTGCTCCTTCACGCGCTGCGCGACAAATAAGACAAACTCAGAAAAGTACCCATACAATGTCGATTCTTTGGCGCTCTCTTTAGTCCACTCGGAAAAACTGTACTTGTGTTCTGTTTTGCTGTTAAAAATATCCCCAATCATATCGGCAATCATGTCAATTGTTTTGTAGATAGTCTCTTTAGAGAATGACTGTTATAGGAAATACTATACTTCAAAAGCAAATTGGTTTTCCACTAGAAAAGGCCCCGTGTCCCTATAAATACTAAGTGCTGAGTTATACTAGCTCGGATACAACACTATATTATATGATCATGCATTACATCTAATCCTGGATCATATAACAATCCAACTACCAAGCAGATGTCATTAGCTGCGTGGTAATCATCCATTCTTCCTTGTTCTGTTTGCCCAAGAACATAGGCTGAGGAATAGCAGAACCATCTGTATTAGCAAATTGGCTTATCTTTTTTGCAACAGATTGGATAACTGACTGGCCTCCTGAACAAAATGTCTATTGACTGTAGAGTCTGTACAAAGAGCAAATAAGTTTGGTGCAAATTCAGCTTGGAAGTGAAAAACAGTGGTTGTTTTACAAATTATATAGGCCATTCCCATAGCTGATCAATCCTAGTGGGACTTATTAGCAAGAGTTTTGTACATGCCATGCAATGAATATTGCCTTTTTAAGATTTATTTTGGGAGTTTGCCATGCTGTTGGTGATCGTTGTACCAGGCTGCTAGACTAAAATCTTGATTTTATAATCAATTATTCTATCTTGATTTGTTTATAGCATCTGTCTATTAATACAAAAGCCTGAACTATATTATTCAGAGCATATTTGCACTGACTAGATCTATAGTTTAGCTTGTTTAATTTGTATTGGTTAGGTCAAAATATGATAATAAGCACATATATTTGTATATGCAAAATTAATAACTAAATTAGAAACCCAAGCCAATTTCAGATGTGCTGGGAATGGGAAGTACTCAAAGACAATGTCCTTGCAAGTTCATTAACTGGGTTTATCTAGGTGTTTAACCAATTTATCAGTGGATTGGTAATTTGCCTGGTATTATAAAACTAAATTATTATTAGATGCTGCACCCATAGGTTTACTTGTACCACTTCCCGCAGCTTTGACAACCTCAATTATGTCAGGCTTGGTTTTCATAACTACTATTTCCTGAAAAAAGAACTCTTGCAATTAAGCACATTTTCCTTCCAAAGCTGTGAATTTAATGAGTGGCATTATACTTTGTGCTTGTCTGGAATTTAAATAAAGTGAAATGATTACAAATATATGCATACATTTCTCAAGCAGTTAGCTATTTTTCTTTATTCCTCCTTCAGAAGCCCCTGGTAAGCTTTGTTTAATCAATTTCCTCACAAATTCTCCTTATTCTCTTTATAACTATAATAGATCAATAGTGGAACGTTATATGTTTGGATTCACACGAAAGCAGCGGGGACATTGGCAAGCTGGGAGAAATAATATACTCCGATACCCCAAAATAAGCAGAAGGTCTAATAACTAGATTTACAGCTATATTCCAAACATTATCAGTAAAGGTGCCTCCTTCTAAAGTGCTTTTTCCATTTGAGAAGCTACCACTCGAAATGCTAGAAAGAATATACCTATTCCTACTGACAATTGATGACATGCTATGCTTTGCTTTGACTTGCTAACACTCCTTAGAAATTGGGTATGAAGCCATTATTCTGCGTGAAAAAGGTTTATAGCGCCTTGAATTGGAAAGCAGATTATATGCATTGGAAACTACGTCAAAGAGTATCCTGGAAATGTGCTTTTCGAGAAATGGAAAGTCATTACATCGGAAATGGATCTGTATGAGTATGCAGGGGATTTTAAACACCTGCGTGTATATGGTAGGTTTATGTTCTTTAGATATTGCCATGCATATAGCTACATAAAACGCCCAAAATTTGGTTTGGAAGTAATTGAGGAATTTATGCTGATTCCTTTTCCTATAAACTCTGACGAGCCAAAATCTATTTTACTAAACATTGCGACTAATGAATGTGTTCGGCAAAACAAAATTTTTCCCGAATATGAATTTAGGTTTGGGCATATAATACTTTTGTACGCTTATTAGACTAATGATTCGTCAACGGCTATATATTATGAAAAAGAATTTCATCGAGGCCCTTGGGTTGGGTATATATTTGAAATCACTTCTATCCACTATGTAGATAAAGATGCTACTGGCGTCAGTGACGTTATAGTCTATAATAAAATCAATCACAGATAAAGATAGATCGATAATAGTTGGCCTTCGGTCTATCACAATTAGGCAAAGCAGTTTTATTAGTTTTAGCTCATTTGAATAACAAAAAATAAAGTGCACGAGATGTACAAAAATTGAACTGCTTCTAGATGGTTTGAAAGTGGCCTTGATAAACCAAGAGAACAGGTTTCATTCTATTAATTTATTTTTGTTCTAAACTAGCAAATGCTTGAATCGGGTTGAATATTTGGCAGCGCAGCTACAATTCGATGCAAAAACAGTTTGAACAGGACAAATTTGCCACGATGACC
The DNA here is from genome assembly GCA_027579605.1 of Coemansia brasiliensis. NCBI lineage: Eukaryota > Fungi > Kickxellomycota > Kickxellomycetes > Kickxellales > Kickxellaceae > Coemansia > Coemansia brasiliensis. Next base: position 9,430 of record JANBUW010000135.1, on the reverse strand, counting down.
AGCTATACGTTCAATTAAAAGCGCATATCTCGGTGGACGCAAATTGACGACAGAATTGGAAATGCGAACCAGTTCCATACGTACCGAGCATGAGTAGTACTCGACGACCTCAGTTTCGCGGTTTCGATGCAATGACGGAGAGTATTGAGCCAGCATTATGGCGGTGGGATGCTTTACAGGCACAGTGGCGGAATACTCGTCACGTAAATGCGGATGTACAATACGCGGACGTTGTTTTTGATCCACCAGCATAGGTGTGGAGTGGTTGGCGGGCGCAGCTTTGGAGAACTTGTTGATGAGAGTGCGCAGAGCGGAGTTGTTTTTGGCAGAGGGACGACTTTGCGTTTGCTGCTTAGATTGTGTCAGGGCATCAGTGCTAGGCGACATTGCCAGGGTAGCTAGCGAAAACATGCTAGAGTTGAGCATTGCTTGATGAGCAGGCATCTTTTGAGTTTCTACGAACTTGTGGGCAATCTGGTGCATTTTGAGCAGTGCTACCAGCTGGGCCAAAACATGTAAGGGCGAATTTGTGGCCAGCTCACTCGGTAGCGCTACACGCTCATGCACATGGTCAATACCGCTTATAGTGCGTAGATTCAGTTCAGACGTGCTTAGTGGTTGGAGATAAGCAGGCGGAACGATGCTACTGTCATTGAGGTGGCGGATGCCATGCTGCGGTTTGGTTATCTGCGAAACCAGCCGTGATGTCAGCGACCTGCTGTTATTTGACTCCAGCCGTGACGAGCTGGAGCGGGTGGTGGATGTAAGCTGCGGTTCAAGTGGCGGCAGATCCATAAAGTACCGCCGCAAACCAATTTGCTGCAGCACCAGCGCATAGACAGAGACAATAGGTGAGTTGGGAACTTTGAGCAGTGGACCTTGGCAAAGCGAATGCAGCGATACGGGCCATTGCTCAATAGGTGTAAGTAGATTGCCGCTGCTGCTGCTGGTGGGCTCTGCTGGTTTACCCTGTGCCAGTGCCTTGTCGATATGTTCCATTACGTAGCTAAGAGGGCGATCCAAGCATGTGGCTACTTCGCGAGCCACTAATGTGCTGGAGCATGGGCCTGGCAGAACCAACGTGCGTTGCGAGTGGACTGAAGCGGGCTGATGAGCGCTACTGTAGTGCATGGAGCAGCACACGCCAGGCATTTTGTCTGCTAGCCACATATGGCTAAGCACATCGGGAAGCAGAATGCGCTTCGCGGAATCAGGCTCTAGCATACGGATTAGCAGATCAAGCACTCTGTGGCCTAGAGCAGAGCGGCGGGGAAAGTCGCCGGCCATGATGCGCTCATAGTTGGCAGGCTGAGCAGGATCGTCAAAGGGGAAATGTCCAGTAAGCATAACATACAGCAACACGCCCAGCGACCATACATCGACTTCAGGCCCAGTATAAGCAGTGCCACGCAGTATTTCGGGTGCGGTATAGGGCAAACTGCCGCAAAATGTCTCCATAAGAGCACCGCCATAGAAGTTAGCCAAGCCAAAGTCGATCAGCATGGCACAAGAACCATCAAGCAGCACGTTTTCCAGCTTGATATCACGATGAATGACAGAGTACTGATGGCAAAACTGGATAGTTTCGGCGACGCTTTTAAATATCTTCCGGGCCTCGCTTTCATCCATTCCGTGCGCTCCCACGCGTTCAGCCAAAGTTGGGCCCTGGACAAACGCGTAGAATAAGTAAAAGTGTGTGTCAGTAGCTCGCAGATCGTGTAGTGGGACAATATGCGGGTGGAGCTGGCCCAAAATGGCTGCTAAATTGGCCTCTCGTACAACTCGGCGGTCCAGTGTTTTGGCCTTGCGTGGGTCCGTGCGCACTCGTAATCTGCGGATAATTTTGACGGCGAATTGCTCGCCAGTTAGCGCTGACCGCATTAGCTTGACTTTGCCGTAGCTGCCCTGTCCCAACGTACGCTCTATTTCGAATTCACCCAATGGTGTATTGAGCAGAAATTCTTTTGCTCCAGCAAGTGACATGGCAATCGGTTGATGCTTGCGTTCGTTATCACGGCTATCTATGTGGTTCTGCGGCTTTATAACTGCCATGGCTGCTTGGAATCCAGGCTGCACGTCATCTTGCTCGGTGTCGATAGGACGAATATCCCGTGATTTCATTCTGCGTAGCCGCTGTTTGTGTTTTTGGATGGCTAATGTGCGTGTGCGAGTAACTCTTCGTATGCTGCTGAGAATCCGCGGCTCCTTTGGTTTCGAGGGCTCGGCAGGCTCGGTTTGGTCGATATCAAATATTGACCCCACTGCAGTTACATCCAAAAGCGGTTTAAACATTAGGCTACTATCCCGCTGAGGCTTATGCTCGCTGCTTTTTGACTCTGTGTTTGCTTTATCAGGGACAAAATTAGCTAGCGCTACATTATCATCGTCGTCATCCAATGAATTGTGACTATAAATGATATCGTTGGCATTGAGCGAAGTAATCGGTGATGGTAGCTTGAGCTGTTGGATCTGAAACGGCTCTTTAAAATCTATATTGGTTTGCTTGTGCAGATCTTGCTGCTGGCTGCTGGAATTGTTATATTTGAATACTGAATTGGACCGATGTCGCAGGCTACGTGAATGGAGCATACGCCGTAGCGTGCGTCTACGTGAGCGAGTCTGTGGTAGAGGTTTAAATTTTAGCTCATGCTTGCTATCTAGTGTATCTAGATTGATGCTAAACTCTAAACGTGAGCGTAGCTGACTGTCTTGGTCAGATTCCAACATTTTTTTGTTATAAAGAAGGTTTAAAAAAATGGAGAGAGAAGATCTAAACCATTTACATTCTCTGGGGAGAAGAGAGTGTATATATCTGTTTTGTTATGCGTGGGGTAAATGATAGTAGCCAAACAATCTCCAGAGATGTGGAGAACTAAAAAAGAACTTGAAAATGTGTTTAGAATTATCAAATCAAACTAATAACATTGGTGTCTTTTTTTCATAGTTCTGTAGGTAACGTTTTTTATTAAACTGCTGGAAAAGGCAACGGACGATGGAAATTATCTATAATACGCAAAAAGTCTGACTCGTTTTCGGGAGTGATGAATCCATGCCGAATCAAAAAATCTATAATGAAAATCGCGCAATTGGGCTTAAACTCGTTATTTTTCAAATGCAGTACCACTTCCTCTAGCGTCCATAAGCTGAATGATTCTACTTCACCATCCTTTGGAAACGGAACAAAATCTGGTGGTAGTTCCAAATCATATACAAACTCTGTTTCCGGCTGTAAGCCTAAATCTGACTGCATAAAATATTGAATTGTACCTGTACATTTGGCTTGCTGGGCTATTTCAAGTGGAATGCCTGCTTCTTCATCACATTCTTTTAGCATGCTCTCCAGCACACCCATCCCATTGCCAATACCACCAGCCGCAATATGGTCTAGCATTCCTGGATAAGTCTCTTTGCGCATGGATCGTTTGGCAACCCACATATGAACTCCTTCCGCGTTCTTTACTATACCGTTTACATGAACTGCAAATGTACGGATCCCAAAGTTATATGATGCTGCCCGTTCCATATATAACGAAATACCATTTGGCTCTTTGGCGTCTCCATATACTGGATAAAGTTCATCTCGCCACTTTGCTAACGACGGCCAGCTCTTTTGCTCTCGCATAAACGCCAGCAGGTCTTTTAGCCCTGCAGTACGTGACGAGCAGCTGTTGTTGTAGGAGTCGTGGAACTGTACTTGTTGGCTGGTATCGTCAATTACTAGTACTGGATGGCGATTCAATGCCAATTTGAGTGCGGGGATATCCTTGGCACTTATCAAGCCTACTAGTTGCTCATTTACAATAAATTTGTAATACTCATTGCTTTCTAGCAAAGCGTTTATATTGCCAACGCAATTGCAGCGTTCCGCAATTTGCAAAAAAGATAATTGCTCCGACATATGGTAATTTAGGTTATGATAATAAAAAGTAATATTATTGTAATATTATTGTAGCATAACGAATGATAAATTCACCAGGAATATATATATAAATGTAAAATCAAAAGGAAAAATAAAAGACTAAAGTACTGCGATTATAACACAATAATTGATTTGAACCGTGACTGTAAATATAAACTCATTTTATTTACCGCATATTGGGATTTTCTTCGCTAATAATTGCTAATGTCATTTAGTTACTTGTGACACTGATTTTCAAAATATTTGCAAAAATCCTTACCCAACTTTCAAATAAAAATCAATTACAGCAATCCTCCTTGATTTTTTTTAAAAAAAATATGTTTGACATAAGCTAGTGAATAGTGCTTGAGAGAGTGACCTACTGTTGGCCCAGCCTTTGCATCTTTTATTTGGGAATTAATAGATCGATGAAATGCATTTGTTATTCAAAAGGATGTTGATCAATAACAGATAAGGCAATTTAACTAAATTGCTGCTATGTAATCATCCTTCGGCTTTATTACAACATTTACTATATGGAGCTACTGTTACTTATTACTTAACGGCGGCACATAAATAAATGGCCAACTAGATAATGCATTTTAGACTGAAAGAGCATGGGTTTACTTTAGTATTTTTGCTTAAAAAGATGACTTGAAAATATAAAAAGCTGTGTTTAGCATTGTCCGAAGCTGAAAAAGCTACTAGTATTTTTATCTATTCACATAAATGATATGATGCTAAGCACCTGGAAAAGGCAACGGACGGTGGATATTGTCCATAATACGCAAAAAGTCTGGCTCATTCTCGGGATTAATAAAGTCATGCCGAATCAGAAAATCTATAATGAAAAGCGCGCAGTTGGGCTTAAACTTGTTGTTCTTCATATGCTCCACTACTTTATCAATCGTCCATAGACTGAACGAGTCCACTTCGCCGTCCTTCGGAAATGGAACAAAATCTGATGGTAGTTCCAAATCATATATGTACTGTGTCTCTGGCTGTAGACCCAGTTCTGACTGCATAAAGTACTGAATTGTACCTGCACATTTGGCTTGCTGGGCTATTTCAAGTGGAATGCCTGCTTCTTCATCACATTCTTTTAGCATACTCGCCCGTACACCAATTCCGTTGCCAATACCGCCAGCTGCAATCTGATCCAACATCCCGGGATAAGTTTGTTTGTTAATGGATCGTTTGGCAACCCACATACGGATTCCTTCATCATTCTTAACTATGCCATTTATGTGAACGCCAAATGTACGGATCCCAAAGTTATATGATGCTGCCCGTTCCATATATAACGAAATACCATTTGGCTCTTTGGCGTCTCCATATACTGGATAAAGTTCATCTCGCCACTTTGCTAACGACGGCCAGCTCTTTTGCTCTCGCATAAACGCCAGCAGGTCTTTTAGCCCTGCAGTACGTGACGAGCAGCTGTTGTTGTAGGAGTCGTGGAACTGTACTTGTTGGCTGGTATCGTCAATTACTAGTACTGGATGGCGATTCAATGCCAATTTGAGTGCGGGGATATCCTTGGCACTTATCAAGCCTACTAGTTGCTCATTTACAATAAATTTGTAATACTCATTGCTTTCTAGCAAAGCGTTTATATTGCCAACGCAATTGCAGTGTTTCGCAATTTGCAATAAAGTCAATTGCTCCGACATATAGAATGGTAAATACATTTAAGGAGTGAAAGAGAATCTAATGATAAGCTTTTTAGTGAGTTGAGCTGAGTCATCTATTTATCGCCACTATCATATAGCATAAGTGAATTGAAATTATCTAAAGATTCTTGTGCAATATGAATAGCTGCAAAAGCTTTAAATGCTTCTTTAAGCATATAGCCTGAATAATTATGAAGTTGGCAGTTTAGCTTTGCGTAGGAATTCCAAGTATTAATTTGTTTGGTGTATAGCTATATTGCTGTGCAAGTTTTGCTGTTAACAATCAAGTGCGCATAGCTAGTATACAAAGTATTAACAATAAACAAAAATAAGCTAATAAGACTATGCCAAATATTCATAAACGTTGTGATCATCCGAATTGCGACGAATGTATTCCTTTTCAATAAGCTTGTCAACTGCTGTTTTAAATAAAGGCATAGTGACCATAAAATAGCCACCACGACGGCTAACAACATGCGCAATCAGCTTCTTATGTGAGATTATTTTAAACGACTTCATCAAATAAACAATATCCGCCATAATATACTCGATATGAACTTTGGCAACTTCGTATTCAAGCTTTTTCTCTTCCTGCCGTTTAAAACTTGCCTTTATATGCGAAATGTCCACACGCTGGTGCTTTGAGTTAAACGACTGGTTGAGTTGGATGCCAGCTGCTGTGTGGATTAGAATCTTTGCTCTGGTCATGGTGTCCAATTCTATACTGATACGTTCTATTGATAAATTGGTTTCGTTATGGATTTGCTCCAGCGTATATCCAATGGTAGAAGCGGCCAGTGAGTCAGTAAATAGACTGAGAATAGCCACTTGAAAGGCATTGAGCACAAACGTATAGCCAGTTGCAGCATATCTGCTTTTGCTGTTCGGGAAATAAACCTGAACCGTAGCAGTTGTATACAGCCATTGCCATTTAATAATCCGATTGCTATATTTTTCACTGTAGTATTTGGAAAACTGATCGCATGCCTTGCTAAGCTGCACCGGCAAAACAACATTCTGGTCGTAGTCTGGCTTTATAAAATCCCACACTTCTTTGGATAGCACCCTCACCGATGCCTCACAATCGATAATTTTGTTAAGCTTGTCATGAAGCTGTTCATCCTGAATCGAAATTTCAGAAACCATCTGCCTGTATTTTTTAAAATAGACAGCTGCAAGCCCACCAATTGACAAATCACCTCCGCTGTCTAGACTCAGCGCTGTCTCGTAGATCATAGAAATGGCAGTCTTTTCGAAATCCATTGATATACTGGTAGAGTTAAGCAGGCGGCGAGATAAGTGAAGCGAATAAAAGCTGAAAAACGTGGTTTTGCTGCTGCTAGCTTGAAGCACGTTCATGGCCTTTTTCAGCAAATGGGTAAAGTTGCCTTCGGTAGTTGAGCGAGATTTGAGAATCAAGTTACAGAATTCGGCTGCCAATCTAGCCGGATCAACTTTAAAGCGGCATCTAATATCCTCTGAATTGAGAAGCTGTTTAAACATGGCATCAAACCCCCTTTCAAATGCCGGATTTCCTTGAAACAGTGTGCCGATAGCAGTCTTTCCCAGCTCATACTTATCTGATAAATACGTGATGGCATTGTGCGTAAATTCTGACATGCTCGCATTGGCATTTTCTGGATTATATGGGCAGCTTTGGAAAATACTACACTGTGCATGTGATATAAATTTTTCTTGCAGATGCTGAAGCACGCCATATCCTTCAAACCGCTGTAACAGAGTATACGAAATTTTTAGTCCATCTGGGTCATCCCCAGCTTCAATCATTTGCGTCACTAGTTCATTGATAGGCACAATGTACCTAATCAAGAACTCGTTGTTTAAATGCGTCTGTAATGGTACCAGCGATTCGGGGCATAAATACTGTTTAGCGCGTTGCTCTTCCTGCTCAATCAATGTAAGCAGCTTCTCAATGTACGGACGTATCTTATTTGCTGCTTGTAGGTCGTGTGTATTGCTGTCGATATAACGAACTGTTGCACTAATATATGGCATCTCGTAGAAGCGGATATATACGCCAAAATCTTCACGATAGTTTACATGGATGCCAGAAATATTGGGTGGTCTCAATTCCATAAAACTCTTGTATAGCTTAGTGACAAGCTCACTGTCAATAATTTTTGAATTCCGCTCACTAGTAACTAATTCTATGGCGCTGGATACCAGCCGTAAGCTAATGCGCTTAAAAAGATACTTGTACCACAGCTGCACCAGCATTTCAACAAGGAACACGTAATTAGAGCTGCTGTTACGTTCGCGCTCAATCCACTGCTTGTCGATTGGTGTGAAAAGGTTGCTGAGCAAACGGCGTGACCACTGGAAATGCTCCCATTGCTTAATATAGTACTTTAGCAAGCTCTCGCCCTGAAGGGCAACTGCCTCGTCATAGATGCCACTTAAAACACGCACAACATAGTTTACCAGCCAAAAGTATAAAGTTCTGCTGCGCTGCATTGACTTAAACGTACTGAAGCTGCTATTATCTTCTATCAACTCCATAATCTCATGGCTAGAGTCTTGCTGGCTGGTTTTTACAGCTGAAAGTACAGTCATATACTCAGCAGAAGTCATCGGCTCTTGGAGCACCACTGGAGCATCCAAAGCATGTTCCAAAAATTCTAAAAACTCGCTATTGTTAACGTCCGGGTGTGGTGGTGATTGCTTAATAGACATAATAATAACAATAAAAACAGTAAAGAAAGAAAGGAGGTTTTAAATCCCATTGCTTTATCCATACAGCTTGATTTTTTGACAAGATGCAGCCTTGCTTGTTGTGTATGGTAATCAATTTGAGATTGTTCTTGCTGCTTCTCTTTATGTTTTTAATGGATCTGGACATGCTCATTACTATATAGTTTGTTGAAGCTGAAGTACTAGATGCTGGTGTCTCGTCAGTACAAGTTCACTTATGTTTCCCAACTTTATTTGCTGTTAGCTACTAAATATACTTATTTTTACGGAACCAAAGGCTATTGCTCATAGCGCATTGGGGATCCGTATTATCTAGGTGGTAGATCTTTAAGCAAGTTAGGACCTAAAATTTATATCATCGTTTGTAACAGAACTATCATTGCTATTTGTTACAAGCAAATTTGTAAATTCCTCGATTATGTAATTAAATGATTTGATATTCAGGATTATTCATTATTAGTTAATTGTTGAGGCCTATGACAGTAACATCAAAAAGCAAATTTCCTCATACTCTATAGTACCAGCAAGTGCTACAAGTGTTGTAGTTGTAGAAGCCCTTCATATGATATCCAATTCCAATATCTATAGCCTCTGTGACATGTTATACTGTACTTGATAGAATAACTACTTAGAAGCCCAAATAAAAAAGGGTAAGAGAAATAACCTTTAAAAAAAAACTCATTGGAACTGAACTCGATGTCCTCTTCCTAAAATCGTTTAGGTGTGGGTCTTTATATATGTATTGCACCTGCGATCCATAGTAAGCAGATGGGATAATCGCGAATGTTACGGACATATTCGTGGTTCTAGCAAATTCTGGAACGTTGGTTTGATTCAGACTACGGATGCAATATAGCGTTGTAATGCATTGGTTCGATCTGACTGCATTGTCACAGCTGTTGTCCAATTTGGAAAATAAAATCAGTGGTTGCTCCACTAATTATATAGATTATCCTCGCAGCTGATTAATCCTTCTTCAACTGGATAAATCAGCAAGAGACTCGTGCAGAACTACTAGGCTCTTTTTTCTTATAGTCCCACCCAAACCACATTTCCCTTTAGTCTATTTCTTACTTCTTCTCTTTTTTACTGGGATTACTCCCCGTCCTTTAGTTTGTTTGTAGACTTTGCCGACCTACAAACTTTT
>JANBUW010000133.1:1251-12180 GCA_027579605.1 Coemansia brasiliensis | reverse complement strand
ATTTTTTTTTTTTTTTTTGCAATTAGAGTGGTCACTGATTCTATTGGCGCTTATTCATGCACATGATAGCATTATTGCTCGCAAAACCTCGCCGTTTGTTCATCTTCAACACAAAATACCGGGCGATGCCGAGGGGAGATACTATCGCGGTCCGCAGGACATATACTTTACTTTGTACTGGGTGCTTGCGTTCACTTTGATCCGCGTTACAGTGATGAACAAAATATTGAAGCCGCTCACCAGCTGGTATAAAGTGCGCTCTTCTCGCAAAGTTACTCGGTTTTGTGAACAGGGGTGGCTGGTGATTTACTATATTCTATCCAACTCTGCTGGCTTATATGTGATGTCTACACAGCCACATTGGCTGAATACTCGCCATTTTTGGATTGGCTATCCTGAAGGCCACCGCCAGATGACGGCGCTGATGAAGATGTACTACTTGGTGCAAATGGGCTTTTGGTTCCAGCAAATTTTTGTTCTGATGATTGAGGAAAAACGCAAGGACTTTGTGGTCATGTTTACGCACCACATTGTTACATGCAGTCTGATGGTCATGTCAATGTACATGAACTACACACGCATTGGCAATGCCATTCTGTGCTGTATGGACTTTTCCGACATTTTCCTCTCTGGAACTAAATGTCTCCGTTACCTTAAGCTCGAAAAGGCCTCAGTCGCTTGCTTTGTGGCTTTCTTTGTATCATGGATCTATACCCGTCATTATCTGTACATGAAAATCATGCTAAGCATAATTTTCGAGTCTCAACGCTATCTTGATTATGACAACTGGAATCCGGAGCAAGGTGTATTCTATAACAAAGCCGTAATATTTACCTTTGCCGCATTACTAGCTATTCTTCAAGGACTCATCATCTACTGGTTCACGCTAGTGTTGAAGATTGTTTATCGCATTGTTTTCCACAGTAACTTGGAAGACAGCCGAAGCGATTCCGAAAGCAGCGATGACGATGATAACGGCAACGATGATAACGCTGACAAAAAGACACTAAAAGCCAAAAAGACCTCATAGTTACTATTTCTATAATGAAATTTTATAATTCTAAAATATCTACTCACGTGAGTGCCTCCAAAACTTAAGGTAATTGTTTGCCACGCTAAACCTCTCTCCGCCTTATACAGTGTTTGGTTATTTGATACCAATCTATATGTTGGAGGAATATGTCAGGAGTTACGCTGTTTTCATCGGCTTGGGATGCACAATCTACAGAATCACATAATCTTTACGGATATACTATTCAGGCACTCAATCCAGGATTAATCAAATGCGCGGCATTAGGCAACAAGCTCCAATTGCAGACTGCCCATACATCTATATCAACAGGAATGCTTGCTGTGGTAGGTTCATCACTGGCTTTATTTGCTATAGATGGCCCAGCGATGGAAATGAAGTGCATATGCGATGCACCAGTATTTAGTAAAGTTCTGGATATTATATTCAGCGGAAATAACAGTGGTTTGAACGGTGTATATATTGTGCTTTCTGATGATGGTCAGCTGGTACTGGTCGATGCTGAAGCTATAGAGGATAAACGACGGCTGAAGGCTATTGAACGATATTCTGTTTTAACGCAAGAAGAAGATGGATCGGCTGTGCGGCTGCTTCGAAAGCTGGTTGCTGACCCCTTGGCACGATGTGTTGCGGCTGTTTCCTGGATTGACTTTATAGAGATATCGATGTTGCTATGGGACACGCAGAACTTGCAGCCTAGCCGTTATCCGCAGATCTCCAATGAGCGAATACAGATATCTACGGGCGAGGCTATCTGTGATGCAGCAGTTCTTATTCCCTTGCCTACAGAAACTCAACGAATATTGTTGCTAGCTGCAGTTATGGATGGAGAGAAGCAATCGTACTTTTTACATTTATACGAGATCTGGACTTATTCTACAACCTCCAATAAAGCCCCCAGCCTAGTAGCCAAATTGCCTTTGCCTTTGGATTTGGATACTCCACTATATATTGTGCCACTTCCTCAGTTTCCTGAGCATTTCGTATTGATTACCGAGACTGAGGTTGTTCTTGGCAGTGCCTTACAGCTACTATCGGGCGACATACACCTTTACCGCCGACCACTGCTACCGGAAACGCAAAGCAAAGATCTTCCGCGCTCCGCTTGTGTTGCTGGAACAGCATTACTTGCTCATTGTGATATAAACGAGGATTCATATGGAAAGTCTTTGCTTCGGTCACCGCTTTTAAGCAGACGTATACCAGCTGGATCACCGCATTTACGAGATACAAAGAATGATCGTGTGCAGAAACTATATATTTCAATGCAAAGCGGGATATTACTTCGACTATACGCTGCGCCTTTTCCACTTTTATCGCTGACCAAGGTAGAGCCTGAGAGTGTGCAGAAAAAGGATCAAGCAGATCAGCCGAGTCCAGGGGATGTAATGGTATATTTGGGAAGTGAGTCGTCGTATGCCAAACAGCTGGAGTTTGACTATATATTCCTTAGTGGTGACTGTGCACCCAATACAATGATGCGGATAACGGCAGAATCGAACGACAGCGTAGAAGCAGGCCGATTTTCTCCCCAGGCGTCTGATCCCATTGCTAGTACATGTGCTCCTATCCGATGGTCATATCCAGTGCTTGAAAACCAGTCGCCTATGGTTGATTTTACGTTGCTGTCCGGGATGGTGTATGCTACAAGTGGCCGAATGTCTTGTGGTGGTATTTTTCGTGGTCAGTTTGGCCATTCGACTCGCTTGCTCAGCGAAGTAAAAGCAAGTGACGAAAAAGACATTTGCGCGATGGAGTTAGTTGCACCACTGTGGTCATTCTATGTGTTATCTGGACATTCTGGCGGCAAAGCGACTTCATGTATTGTTCTGCAACATGCAAACACCAATGTTCCAATAATTGAAGGATGTGACGAGTGGAAGGTATTTTCGCCGCTCTATCAGATTATTTCGAACCACCATCTTTCATTTATTGGGAACATTACAAGTAATTTGCTTTTATGCGTGTCTCATGATAGCATAGATATTGTGGATTTAACGCCTGCCGAGTTAGGTTTGGCTCGGGTAATGTCTGCGGCTGACAACCAAGTATTTACTCACGGCGCATGTCTTGCCTCTGCATCTCGCGATGTATGGGCAGCAGTGGCAATTCAGTCTAAATCGCTCTCGGCATTGCATAAAACTCTGGTCCGTGTATTCTCAATTACACCCTCGTATACAGCAAGTATGGATAGCGGACAGGTAGATTTTGCTGAAGTAGATGTAGAGGCTGATGTGTCTTGTATGCGTTTATTTGCTGTTGGTACAAGTACTATTCTAGCCATTGGCACATATACGCCTGAACTACGACTATATCGACTAGAGGCTGGATCTTCAGTAGCACCCAAGGTAATTCCGATCCAATTTGACCTGCCCCTTACTTTTGCGAAAGATAACTGTGAGCAGATGGGCGATTCGATGAGCGTTGATAACATTGGGCCTATTGATAGTTGTGCTGGCTCTGCAGTTAGCGATATTTGCGTATTGGGTAAACAAGACGTATCGTATGTTCTCGCTGGGCTGCGAGATGGGCATTTGAGCTGGAAAGCAGTGTATACGAGCTGGCTGGCTGGAGCTGGAGACTGCTCACATATGGAGGAGGCTATCATTGGCGATTCTAGGATGGGGAAAGTGGGGAAAGTGCCGGTGTCGTTTGCTATAGGGCCTTTGCAGCCTGACTTATGGTCATCTGGTGCAGTAATATGCTCGGATTCGCTACATCTGGCTAAGATCGGGGCTCTATGCCAGCTTGATATTACACCGTGCCAAAGCACCCATATGCCACTTGTGTCCATCCATCGTATTGTACCACTGCTGGCTGAATCTGCCGTAAATAGTGGGCCAAGCGACTGTGCAGACGATGGTGGATCTATAGGGGACATATCACAATCTCAGCGCTTCTTTGCCACATATATTGATGGCAGAGCAGGCACTCTGGAAATCGAGCTTGCCGCAGAGTGCAGCTTTAGCATATATACTGTAAATGCCGAACCTAAGCGGCTAGTCGTTGACCAAAACACAGGGCTATTGTTGGTAGCTAGCAAAGTACCTGCATCCCTGGATCGTGAGATTTATGGATGGACATCGGAGCTTAAAGCAGTCGATCCCAAAGACGGGTGCATCCACGATAAAGTACAGTTTCGACCATTCGAGCTTGTTTGTTCTTTGGCTACATGGCATATTCGTGGGCAGAAGTCGTACCGATACCTATGTGTGGGTACTATCCAGTTTACTGAGGGAGATGAGAGGGCAGGTCATATGGCAAGCCAGCCTACAGGAGGCCGCTTGGTGATTTACAACATCAAGCAAACAAAACGTAAATCCCGGCCAAAGCGCACCCCAGAGGGGTCTCATTTAGAATCTATGTTGTCGAGCTACGAGCTCAAGTATGTTTGGGAGTCGGATCGTCGAGGTCCGGTATCGGCGTTGGCTAGTTTAGGCGATTCATATTTGGTAGTGGCAGTGAATAGCAGCTGTTTGGTGCTAAAATTAGACGTGGTGCAAAAGCGGCTAATTGAATGCTGCGAATGCTCGTTACGGTTTGCAGCAACTAGCTTGGATGTTCGTGGCTATGACATTGTGGTGGGGTCGCAAAGGGAGTCGGTGAATGTTTTGCGATTCATGCCGTCTGTGGATCCGAATGGTTGTGATAGGTTGGAGCTGGTGCATAGTGCGCGGTTTGGTGGTTATACGGTGGATGCTCGGTTTGTCACCGATGATTTGGTTGCTGGAATCGACTGTAATGGCTTCTTATATGCTGTGGGAATCCCAAAGAACCCTACAGAGTTTGCCCTAGATTATGTACTTGGCATTCATCTAGATACAGAGTGCACCCGGATGCATGTGGGCAGGCTAATTCAGAGGCCAAGCCAGCCGCAGCATGTCTTGTCATGGTCCAGCTCTACAAACGACCACAGGACTGGCTGTCTGCCTGATGCAGATTTTCTGGTCGTTAGCACATTGTCAGGTGCGCTCTGGGCATTGCTGCGAATCGGCAAAGATGCGTACGAGTTGTTGCGAAAAGTGGAGCAGACAATGCTCGACATATCAGTGCTGCATCCAGCATATCCACTGGTGCCGTCAAGCGATGGCCTAGCCAATCGTACTGGCAAGAGTAGCAGAATCCAGCCACTTGGCGTTGTGGATGGCACATACTTGACCATGTTTGTTAGCCAACTGACTAGAGACGAGCAAATCGAAGTGGTATCCAGCTCCCCAGATTTGATACAAGCAGCTTTGGCTTTGCCAGCAGACCACAGAGTATCCGAAGCAAACTCGGCCTCTGCAGCAGCAACAATAGTTGCTCGTCTAATCTCTACGCTCAACCACACTTGTATTTGCTGAATAAAAACTCCTCTACATAAAATCGTCAAAGTCGTCAAAGTCATCAACATCCCGGGTGTAATCAGTCATGTCGATCTGGGACTTTGCAGGACCACCACCAAGAGTAGCCTTCTTATTCTTCTTCTTGCCCTTTGAAGCATCCCGAGCCGCTTTCTGCTTCTCGCTAGCCAGCGCCGTCAACGTGCTTGAAATCTTACGGACTTCGGAGTCCTTAAGCGGCAAGGCCAGTTCCCTAACCAGCTTTTCCAAAAACGAAGCATACAACCGGTGAGATTTGGACTTTTCAATCCGCTCAACCAGGGCCTTCTGCAAGTCATTGAATTCCTCCTGGTTCTTTGGAACCAACGTAGTTAGGGTATTGTTGATGCCTTCATCTTTGATGGTAAAGCCAGCAAAGAGATCTTCAGCTGCCAACCGGTCCGACTCCAATTGCATTTGACGCTCTCGCTGCTTTCTGGTTAAGCCGTCTTGGTCAGAATCACTGTCTGCCTCTAATGCTTCCAAAGCAGCTGCCTTTTTGGCTTCCCGTTCTGCTTGCCGCTCGGCAATACGCTCTCCGAGTGTCTTCTTCTTTTTAGGTTGTGGTGCTGGCACCGAGGTCTTCTTTTCCTCGTCAGAGGAACTTGAGACGTCCCAATCATCTAGCTCCTCGTCAGAATCCTCATCCTCATCGTCCCACTTGCTCTTGGCTACCTTTTGCAGTGCCTTTTCCGAATCCAGCTCTTCTATTAATAAAAATTTGATTTAGTCTACACGCCATCTCTGATTCCGTCGCCGTCTAGCAGCTGCCAACTTACCCCAGTCTGACATTGGCCGCTATATAAATGGAAAAACTCCAAAATGCACAATAAAAAATTAAAAAGAAAAAAAATAAGGAGAAATTGCAAAATTTTTTTAGAGACTTTATGAGCCACACACAACCTCTAATAAGCAGTCGGCTCACTTTTTCAAAGGGCGGCTCAGGGACTAAAATGTATTATATCGCAAACTCTAGTATTTCAGCTAAGAAGACGCGCGTTGCTTGGCAGCCTGCTCCAAAAGAGAATGGACAAACTGCGTGTTCTCTGCACTCAAATGTTCCACAATTGCCTGGTAGATTGCCGGGTTGCTGCTCTGCATTTCTGCCAGCTTCTCTTCAAAATGAATATATGCATCGACCTGATCCAAAGGCGATTCGAGCGAGTACTCTTCGTCAAGTGGCGATCCAAAGTCCTCGTCATCGTCGTCGTCATTGGAGTTCAGCTCTACTTCGTCATGGTCCGAGCCGAGCGCCTGAGCTGCCTGGCTGGCCAATTCCTTAAGGAATGCGCTTTGCATCTCATCGGCATTGTCATCGTCTTCAGCATCGTCGCCAAGATCAAGCTCATCGTCAGCTGCGTCCCAATCAAAGCCGCTGCCAAACTCTTCATCCTCATCGTTATCGTACATCCAGGCATCACGAGCTTCGATTGCTTTGCCCAGTGTCTGGAATACCAGCAGCACAGTTTCAAACAGCTGAGGCAATCCGTTTTGCAGCGATGGCGGTAGCTGTGCAGCAGGAACGCTCAAGACGGCAGTTAGACCAACTATCATTAGCTTTTTATCATGGACACGAGTGAACTTGCCGGCGCTCTGAACCAGGCGCGTAAATATACCGTCGGTCCACTTGTACTGCTCCAGAACATTGAGGGTGATAACGGGGTTATAGTATAGCGCGTTAAGCACAACCTCCAGTGCATGCACCAAAAAGGGCGTGGTCTTGATCGCATCGTCAACCAGCAAGTATGCTGCTGCCAAGCTAATAAGACCTGGGATCATTCCGTCTACTCTGCCCCGCCCTTGCAGCATAATGGTCTCTGCAAGCTTGCAGGCACAAATGCACTCGTTCTCACCCACCCGGTCACTCTTCATTACGCTCTCGATAATGTCAAACAAACGTGCCTGCACGTCCGTATTGGTAGCAACCACGTCCATGCCATAGCTGACATAGTTGTCCAGCGATGGCAGCATCTCCTCAATAAAGTCAATGCCGTCGTTTTTGAAGCTAGAGTATATGGCGCCAAACAAGTTCCAACCAGCTGGCGTCACCTTCTTCACAGCAAACAAGCAGCAGTCCAGAATCTCAAACACCTCATCGTACAGATCAATAACCCGGTTCTCCAGCACAAAACGCACGATTGGGAACACCACGTCCTCCAACCGGAACACAACCTCGGGGGTGCCTTCCAGATTCAGCACCAGAGTGCCCATCGTCTTGAGCACCCCCATTGCTGCCATCGATTTGTCGCTGATATCGTCAATGTTGGCGCTGGTCAGCTCCGGCTGGTTGGTCACCACATCGCCCATGATGCGCATAAACGTGTCCCGTAGCTGCTGCGCCAGCTCCACCGCAAATGGCGCCATGCGGTCCGCAAACACTTCAACAAACTCTTCAATTACATGGGTAATCGTATCAGAATCAATCTCGTTGGTCAGGTTCAAAAACACTTGCATAACCTGAGGCAAGTGAGCTGCCAAAGCATCGCGATTCTCCTCGTTCTCAATCATTGGCTCAAGTGCCAACGCTGCATGTACCCGCACCGGCAGCTCCGGATCCTGCAGCAGGTTGAATACCGACTCAAATACGTTCCGCCCAATTTGCTTGTCAGGGAACTCTACACCGCTGTATCTGCAGTAGGTGTCAAGTGCCCGCGCACGCAAAAAGCCGTATTTGCTCTTAAACTCGGGGATAACATGCGTAAGCAGGATGTCTGGAAGTGACTTGGAAACAGGCGACTTTTTCGATACCAGCGCGCCACAAAGAGAAGTCAGCATGCTCAATGCGCCGTCCTTTGAGCGTGGATCGCGAGCTTCTTCGCTGCTCTGCAAGTAGGAAGTCAGCACGCCGTTGACAAAGGCCAAAATTGTGTTCAGCGTGGCCGATCTGCGCTCAAATGCAAAGTCAACCAGCAGATTGGATGCAGCCACGGTAGCCGAACCAAAATCGTCTAAGGGGTCAATTCGCTTTTGCACATACTCGACTGGATTGTCCTCCCAAAGCTCCTGATCTGCCTTGGTAAAGCACAGCTGTGGGAAAATAAAATGCGCAACAATCGCCTCTGTATGCGGTTTGAGCAGCTTCCACGCAGATTTTTCCTTTATGCAGTCCGACAAAAACTGCGCTACCAAACCGCGGACTCGCGTCGACATCCACACACGTCCAGCAGTATAGCCCTCAATTTGCTGCAAGTACACTTGCAGGATCTGTGGCATAAAGTTTGCTGTAAACAGCTTGGCAAATGCTCCGTGCTTCTTGGCATTGCTTGACGGAAGAAGTGCCGGGTTGCCATAGCGGCCATACAGGCGGTTGACGCTGCGCACTGCCCATTTCTTGGCCTTCCACACTGGTTCCTTGGCGGCATCATCATCAATTGTAGCTTTGTCAAAGGCAACCGGCTTTTCTATCATTTTGATAAATGCTGTGCCCCATGCCACCAAGTTGGCCGGTTCCTGAAGCGACACTGGCAGACCGGACTGAATCGTGTTCAAATACGACTTGAATGAAAGCCACACCATACGCATAGCCAGCTCGTCATCAGATGCAATTGCTTGCTCGGCAATCTTTTGCACCTGCGGGAACAACTCTTTGGCGATTTCGTTGATCACCTCGCGGTTAGTGCTGCTATACCGATAGCGCTTGATTAACTCTAGCAAGGCAAGCAGCCCCGTATACACTCTTTGCGCATCCTGAGCATGCAGCAGCTCTTTTAGATGTACAGTAAACTGGGGCCATTTTTCAGGGAAGTCGTGCTTGAGAATTACTCCTAGACATTCAGTCAGCTGCAGCTTTATTGCCTGTGACGATGCATAAATGGCAGCCAGAATGTTCTCCTTTGTTGCCGTACGGTCGCTTTCGCTGATAGCCGGGTGCTGCTCCAGTGCACGTTGTGACGGCTGCCATGACCGCCGTACGCGATTCTTAAAGTAAATCGATGCTGCTTGCTTTGTGCCCAGCGAAAGATCAGCGGCGCTGATCATTTGAAGCAGCACGCTTAGAAACCCATCATGGCTTTCCAACTACACTTTACAAAACAAAAATGGAATTTTAACCAATGCCTCTATGCTAGTAGATAACAAATAAATTCGACTTACCTGCTGAAGTTGCTGCTCCGCAGTTTTGCGGACTGTCGGGTCCGGATGCAGCGTAGAGTCAAATAGCCCAACTAGACTGTGTAGATCCATGTGAACAAGAGGCAAAAACCCAAAGTAGTTGCTGCTTAAAAGAAATAACAATTAAAGCACAACCCGGTTATGCGAAAGTAATAAAAGAAGGGGGTGATTAAGTACCAGCAGATATTGCAAAGGAAAAAAAAAAACAACAAATGAAGGAAAAGGTCCAAATTTTTTTCTGTAATTTCCGAGTTGATTTGATTGATTAACTATTGTGAATTCTAGCTTTAGGATTATGGATGGCTGGGTGGTCTGCGACTTTAAGATTCCTTCTTTCCACTTCATCCAAAAATTTAAGAATTCAATATGGGTGAGTATTTTCATAAACGTTTTTTCTCTGGATGCGTGGATGGTGGTAGCAGCGAGCGATTTAAACGATAGAGGTGGCAGTGGATACGAGGACTTTAAAAAAAAAAATGAAGGCCAAAGGAAATCATCTGGAATGGATGCGGCTAAAAAAATCATTGGATTCGTTTTGAAATTAGTTTAAAGCGAGTCTGCGCTGTCGAAGATGCGACAGATACACTTGAGTAGTTTGGCTGCGAATTACGTGCAGCTAATTTGAAGTTGGGAATGCCAAAAATGAGAACGGGTCTGTTTGCGTGAGCAATATTTTGCTGCTGATAACACTGCAGCACTACTAGCAGGCTATGGTTTTTTTTTTTGAAGCAGCATTTGCAAACGTGTTCTTTTAATTTGGTTCTGCCACCTACCACGCAACATCCACATTTGTTTGTATTGGCTGCTTTTATACTATGTACAGATATTGAGGTACTAATATTTGACGCGCAATAGGTAAAGGCCAGCCTAGAGGACTTAACGCAGCCCGTAAGCTGCGCACTCACCGCCGTGAGCAGCGCTGGGCCGACAAGCAGTACAAGAAGCGTGCTCTGGGCACTGCCTTCAGATCGTCGCCATTCGGTGGCTCGTCTCATGCCAAGGGCATTGTGCTTGAGAAGATCGGTGTTGAGGCCAAGCAGCCTAACTCTGCCATTCGCAAGTGTGTGCGTTGCCAGCTGATCAAGAACGGCAAGAAGATCACCGCCTTCGTGCCCAACGACGGTTGCTTGAACTACGTGGATGAGAACGACGAGGTGCTCATTTCCGGCTTTGGTCGTAAGGGCCGTGCTGTGGGTGATATCCCCGGTGTGCGCTTCAAGATCGTCAAGGTCTCGGGTGTTTCTCTGCTTGCTCTCTACAAGGAGAAGAAGGAGAAGCCTCGCACGTAAAATATTTATGTTTTTGTCTTCTTTTATAAAGTATGACGTACTGTGATCTGATTATGTGATTTTTGTTGGTTAAACGTAAGCTATGTAGCTTCTTTTATTTTATAGCTTCATTTGTCTTTTTTTCCTCGTTTTTTTTTTA
>JANBUW010000132.1:0-14990 GCA_027579605.1 Coemansia brasiliensis | reverse complement strand
TATTGCGGCTGGTGGATTATCCCAGCAGCGACGAAGGCAGTAGCGACAATAGCGGTAATCGGAACCGCAGTTACTGTGGACCAGAGCAAGGTAACAAACATTATTACTGCTAAAGAGGCGCGCCTTTCGTGAAGTAGCATACACAAACGTAGCAAAAAGGAGGGATGTTACTATTAAAAGGAGGAAATAGTAGTGGATCTGGGACATGTCGTAGGAGGATGGAGCGGGCATATCAGTCTGACAATAGGCGGAAGATGCAAGCAACAGCTGCAGCAGCTGGGAGCCACATACATAAAAACGCTTTGCTCATCAGAAATAGATGTAGCGGGAGCCCAAGTAATTGAAGAGCCGCATATCAGCCTGACTCGGACATTTTACTTGCAAGAACACCAGATAGCGAATTTTATGGAGGCGCTTGAGGAGCAATTGCAAGCACACGAGTTTACGGTGGGATTTGGCAAGCCGATATTCCTAGTTAATGAGCAAAGGGATCGGGGATTTGTGGCGATGCAGGTGGATAGGGGAAACGAGGGGGTTCAGAGGATGGTCGAGATGGTGAATGTGGTGATGAGGCGGTTTGGCAAAGAGGAGTTTTACCAGGATGCACGGTTCCATGCCAGCGTGGTGAAAATGGACATGAATTGTCGGTTGCAGAGGATGCGCGAGATAGTAGCAATGTTGGGGTGCCATGAGGAGATCATGTCGACTCGGATCGACATAGTCGAATGTATCTTTGGAAACAGACGATTTTGCATTGCCCTAAAGAATTGAGGGGGGCCTTTAGCTTCTTAATCGATCCATAGCCTCTTTTGCGTGCTTTTTTTTATTTAAAAAAAGGATAAGCTTCATTTGCGTTTATATAGAAAAAAGATCGGGATTTTGCTTTTTGGAGTAGAAAAAATGAGGGAGGGGCTAACGGTCCACAAAGAAAAACAAGCGAGAAGCAAAATTACACATAAAATATTGAGATCGGCAAGGAAAGACATGAAAAAGGAGGTCTTTTGTAGCTCACAGATTTTTAATCCCGGGCTTGCTTTTATGCTTTTTGGATAAAGCGCGAGTGGAGTTCTGGCCAAGAAATAAGCTGCGGCCATTGGTATCTTTTACGCAGAAAAGCGCAAACCTCCTCAAAAAGTCACCGGTATGGTAAAAAGAAAGAACGGGAAAAGGGGATCCGGGGCGCAGCTGAAAAAGAACGGCCCAGCGCTGGGTCAACTGATCATAAAGGGGGGGTAGAGGGGGGGTATGGAAGCCAAGTTCTCTTTATTATATGCGGGTAAAAAGGATGCCAAGATGGTTGCCCGGAAAACCAAAACAAAATGAGGGATGACACATATAAGGCTAGAAAGTAAGCAAAAAAGCTTTTGGGCTGTTCATTGCAGAAAAAAGGCTCCCCTTTTATTTGTTTGGGCTTTTTTGTTTTTGTGAAAAGGGGGGTGGTAATTCCATACGGTAGGGGGGTGTTGTTTTTATTTATTTGGCCAGGCAGGAAAAAAGGACAGGCGATAAATTTGCATCTTGTAGGAATTTTCTGCTATTTAACACAAGTTTGCTGCTCATCTTCCCCCTTCTTATTCCCTTTTCTTCTTTATTCCTTGAATTTTTTTTTTGCAGAGCAAAACATAATTTTATACCTTTCTTTTTCTCTTCTTCTTGTTACTGAAAACAAATATTAATTTTTCATACAGAGCCTTGCTGTTTTTTATATAGCGAGAGAATCTTACACTTTATCCAACTTAATATTCATAAAGATGACGACTTCAGAAACTAAGCCCGAAGCCACCGCTCCCGAGAAGGCCCCCGAGGTAGTTGCAAAGGAGGAGCCCAAGGCCGAAGAGCCCAAGGAGGAGGCCAAGCCCGAGGAGAAGCCCGAAGAGTCCAAGGCTGAGGAGAAGAAGCCTGAGGAAGCCAAGGAGGAGGCTAAGGAGGAGCCCAAGGAGGAGGCTAAGGAGGAGAAGAAGCCCGAGGAGGCCAAGGAGAAGGCAAAGTCCGAGGACGCGTTGAAGAAGCTCAAGCGCCGCTCCACGGTTGTGCGCAACAAGACCACCGGCATGGTGTCGCGGCTGAAGAAGTTCTTCTCCAAGGCATCCAAGGAGGCCAAGCCCGAGGAGGCTGCCGATGCTGAAGAGGCCAAGGAGGAGGAGGAGCCCAAGGAGGAATCCAAGGAGGAATCCAAGGAAGAGGCCAAGGAGGAGGCTAAGGAGGAGCCCAAGGCTGAGGGCTCCAAGGACTCTGCTGTTGCCGAGAAGCCTGCTGAGGAGAAGAAGGACGACGCGGCTAAGCCTGCCGAGGCTGCTCCTGCCGCTGCCACCGCTTCTGCGTAAAAATCTTTTAAAGCTCTGGCATTTCCCTCCCTCTTCATTCTGCTTCCTTTTTTATTGTGTTTAGCTTCTAACTCCCCCTTCTCCTGCGCTTGATATGCTATGTTTTTTCAAATCACTTTTTTATAGCAAAGTTCTTTTCATCTAGCTAATTCTTTCTTTCTTTCGTTCTTGTTGGGGGGAGGTGTTGTGAGGAAAAGCAGACATTTTTTTTTATCACCTGGGCCCTCACCGGTTTTATCAAGCTTTTGCTTCTATGCGCGTTCGGATAACGCTATTTTTGTCTCCAGCCATGTTTCCAGATAGCTTTTAATGCTTCTTTTGTTCGGCTGCGCGGAGGGAAAGGCGCTCATGGTTATTAAATTTAGTGCTTCTACGCAGCAGTTTTCTTTTCTTTAATAACATCTTACAACACCCGATTATTGAGCGTAAGGCCAGAATTGATATCCGATATAGATTCGTGCCTGTCCGGCATATAGACGACCCCACTATCGCGTGGTGGCATGCACGTCCAAAACCACCTATTGTTTCTGCTACGGCTTTATTCAACATGCTGGTCCTTTTAACTGCTTTCTCCCCTTGCTATTGTGTGCATTCAGATAAATGCGCATGAGCTAAAAGCGGCCTTGTCATTTTCTCCCAAGCTGCTCTTTGGAGCAGCTTACTGTGAGGAATAAGAGCCAGGCATTGCACCATTTTAATGAGGTGGTTTCTGAACGGGTTTACGATGCACATGCATGTGCAATTTTCCTTTACACTTTATTATGCGATCGACAAGTGTGCGTGAAGCTCGTGGTTTCGTTCCCAAACGGTCTGGACCGAAATGACGAAAAAAAAAATAATAATGGCTTGTTCTATTTATAGAGACCGTATAGTTCCTCCCTCTCTCGTAGAAAACTTACACTTGGGGATCCATGGCAGCGCAGCAATTCTACACAATGCGACGCCACCTCCAAAATGCCAATGTGATGGCGGTGTAGATGAGTATACACGCCAGGACGACAAAGAAGTTGAGCGTGTCATCACGATCCTGGCCAGGAACTTTGAGATTGACACCGAGAAAGCTGGTGACGATATTGATCGGCACGACTATCGTGCCCAGCATCGTCCAGCGCTCGGTTGTTGCGTTAGAGTCCACTTGGGCTCTAGAAAGCTCCAAAGAGATCTTAGCCAAATAGTTGGAGTGCGATCGAGCCAGCACAGTTTCTGCACGCGAGCAGGCATCAACAGCGACAAGCAGATGTTCCTGGACATCACACAGGTACTGCACAACTTCAAATGCCAAAGCGCTGGATGCCAGCCCCAGGCTGCTCTGTTTGGCGCCGCCGGGTTTGTTGCTGGTGAGGAGGCGCTTCAGTGCAGCAACTACCTCAGACTTGGGCTGTGCCAGCCGCCATATGTGCAAAATGTGCCGTCGCTGCTCGCCCATCTGCTGCAATACGCTTTCGTGCTCGGCGTGTGTGAGCAGCAGCACTAGCTCATCAATGGCATCTACTTTTTCCTCGATCGTGGCTATCTCTGGAAGCAGCTGGTCTGTCACTTCGTCTAGCAGCGCATATGCGATATATGCCGAGTAATCTGCCAGTCCTGCTAGCTCATCATCCACATCAAACTCTGGCGTATCGTTGGCTGCAGAATGGCCTTGCATAGACGAGGCTGCTTCTGCTATGCCGGTAAGCCGCTGCAGGACACGGGACACCACATGCTGCTGGCACCCAGTATGAAACGTCACGATAAAGCTGTCTTTCAGCACTATCAGAAGCTGCTCATCGCCTTTGCCTGCTTTGGATCCCTCATTGCTGCCTGTGTCCAAAGTGCACTCGGAACTGGCCATTGGGCCGGCATAGTAGTCTGGCATCGTGCAATGGCTTGCATGCTGTTTTTCCTTGCTGGTGACCGGCCGTATGCTGCTGTTGGCCCGGCAGTATTTGTAGTGGTGCTGCCACTGGTTGCGCCGTCGCTGGACTGCCGAGTGGACCACAATAAACAGATAATCTCGAAACGTATCGATTTTGTCGCGGCTGCTATTTTTGGCCTCAATGTCCTCCATTGTCAAGGGATGCAGGTCAAGCAGCCTGCCCAGCTGATGCAGCTCATGCAGCGTGACATGGCCCACGTCCAGCCAGAAGCATGGTTTGCTGCTTATTGCTGGGCCATGAGGGCGTTGGGCTGCCCAGCTTTCCAAGTCCACCCCGCTAGATGCCAGATTCTGCAAAGACGATGCGTAGACTGGTCCGGTCTGGCTAGTGTAGAACATTACCTGGCTGGGTGCCATTTCGACATTGTTTGTTGGGGATGCCGATGCTGGTGGCTCCCAGTGCGTGCTGCATTGAGGGGCTGCATGCTTTGCATTGTGCTGTATCCACAGTACCGATGAATCGCAAGGATCCAGTCCTTTGTCTGAAGAAAGCATGGGCGCCGATACCTCCATAGTTGCTGTTTGAGAGCCATCTGCTGCCGGGAGCTCATCTGTGTCGCCGGCTGCTGCGAGCATGTCTTCTACAGACGAATCCGCAACCGAGATGCTGCATTCTATGTCGATGGCGCCAGCTTTGCCATTGTGAATAGACGAGCTCGTGGATGAGTAGCCCGGCACCAGTTCACTATCGGCAAAGAATGAATTGCAATAATGGCTGTCGCGGCCTGTAGCAGCAATGCTTTGGATGCGGCTGCGCGTGCACTGCCGCTGCTGCAGAAACCACGAGCTGGTATCGACCAAGCTGCTTCTCACGCCAACCGAAGATTGCGAAAAAAGGTCCCAGTCTGTGCCCCACGCATGGAGGCTTTGCGCATCAATAAAGCTGTGCTGTCTATTTGTTTCCAGCAATGATGCCATGTTTTGGCTCAGTGGATAATGCGAAGGCAGGTGACTGGATGGCACCAGATGGCTGTTTGCGTCTTTAGCGTCAAGTGACAAATGCCGTTCCCAAGCCTGCTCGGTCAAATGCCTGCGCAAATGCCTATGTCGTGGCGTGGCATCGCCAAGCCTTTCCTTTGTGCGCAAGCTGCTTGCTGCTTGAAGCAACGTTTGTTGGCTTGCTGATGTGCTTTTAGGCTCATCAATCGCTGGTTGGATTGTGCTGGATGTGGCAGGTGACTTTGGTTGGGAATTTTGTACATTTGCATTGCGTCTTAGTGTTTCTGTTGCTGGCCATGTCATGCTGGCTGCCGTAATTGTTCGCTCACTATTGCTGTTTGTTGCATTTCTCGTTGCTTTCTTTTTGGAAATATGTGTTCTTGCTCTGCGTTTAAATGACAACTGCCGTGCCCTAGATCTACCCATCCCTTTATACCTTTTTTTAATAAAAAAAGACTTAATATCTAAAAATTTAGACACCAAAGCGGACAAAAAAGGGGGCGAGAGTGGGAAATTGCTCGCTACCGTCCATTTCCCCCTTATTACGTCATTTTTAAAGTTGGTTTTTGTTCTATGCCGGTAAACTGCTATTTTACGGTTTTATGCACAAAGGGCAGTTGAATGGTAACATGCATTTCCAAACACTACATCTTCCCACACCCTTCCTCATGTTTTTCTATACAAAAACTATCTTATTTATTCCAACAGTATGTACTTGTACATATAACGCAAGATATTCGGAATTAAAAAAAAAACACATATTAAAAATGCACAAATTACTGCATTTAATAATTTATTAAAGTGGAATACAGATATTGCTCTTATGTGTTGTGATAAGTACGCAGCCCTGGGACAATTACGTACTAGCCGCGTCTAAAAATGTGATTTCTAGCAGATTGCTCAGGCTAGCTGGCTGTCTGCTATTAAGATCACGTCAATATTTCTATACCAGCTGATTTGTTTCTCATATTTTGAACTGCCTGTATTGTTAGGCAATCAAGCCAATTCCCAAAAAAAAACCCCTTGTTTTATACGTTCAGCATAAAGTGTAAACGGGTAGCTCCAATTTTCTTTCAAGTTTATGTGCGTTGCTACGTACCATTAACATAGTATGCCTTAAACAACAAACAGCCAGAAATATCTTTTTTTTTTAAAAAAAAAATGTGATCAGTACCACAAAACCATTTCTTCCACACCAAAGACATATTATATGCGTAAAGAATGCAGAACGAGTCATGTTATTTGGTCAGGCAAAAGAAAAAGAAAACAAATTAATGTACCTAAATAATGCGTTTTTAACCAAGCTGCATAATGGAATGACACGGCTTTTTTTTTAAATGACACAAACAAACCTGAAGGTGGTTTCAACGTGGATAAAAAACACATACACTAGCCATGCATATTTGAATATGTGTGGCAACTAAAAAAAGTATAAAAGGAAATACCCTTTTCCCTCTAGAAATAACGCAAACTTCAAATCCCTTCATAAATAAATTCATTTAGCTAATAAAAAAAACATAACACATAAAACCTTCCTCTCCTTTTTTCACAGCCTATTTATTCACTCATTTATTTAGCAAACTTACTACTCCTGCTATCCATTCTGCTGTTGAGAATGTGCTGTCATATGGGTTCCAAGTTTCAACTCCCAGGAGTGTGCTTTTCAGACAAGTTCAATGGAATCGTCTGCCCCAAGTGCAACGACAAGCTCATCAATAACGAAACTCTTGAATCGCATATTTGCCTGATCTTTCCCATCGATATGTAGCAAAATAATATAGCAGGCCAAAATAATTTTTTTTTTTTACTTCAAGTATCAGATTATTTCAACAAGATCTATCAAAATGCTTTCACGTGAAATACCCCCCTTTTTTAGTTCTACGTCACAGTTGGTGTAATATTCGCATAGATAAATAATCTCCACCTCTTTATTATTTTTTTTTTCTCAAAGTGATTTGTATTTCTAAAAGCTGCATTTAAGTATATCTTCACGCAAAAAATGCTATATATACCGTTCTTTAGCCGGCTGAGCCTATCAGAGTACCAGGGCATGGTAATTGCCGCCCTGTTCTTTGTGATAGAAAAGATATTACGCGTATTCTTGCTGTTTATTCCCGCCGACCTAATCATGGACCACTTGCCCGAGTGGATATTTTCCCAATTCAACGTGCATCGGCTATTTGGAGCCGACAAACAGGTAGAAAGCACATTACTCGATGACTTCAACTCGTTTGCCGAGATCATGAACTACTGGGGATACCCACATGAAGACCATTTGGTCGAGACCCGCGATGGGTTTGTGCTTGGCATACATAGAATTACAGGAAAGCGCATATCAGCAACAGCAGCTGGATCTCGCCGAAGCAGCCTTGAGAGCAACAATCCTATGCTTAGCAGCAGGGCGGATGGCAATAAGCCGGTGGTTCTGTTCTGGCATGGGTTCATGCTTAATTCAGAGTGCTTTGTATGCCATCCTGACTGGATCAATGTCCTTCCATTCCGGTTGGCCGAAGCAGGCTACGATGTATGGCTGGGCAATTCACGAGGCAACAAATACTCATACAAGCACACAAAATACGTTCCAAGCGACCGGCGGTTCTGGGACTTTTCGATTGACGAGATCGCCACCATAGATGTGCCAACCACAATCGACTATATCTTGCAGGAAACAGGGGCAAAGTCTCTGACTTACATAGGATTCAGCCAAGGAACCACGCAGATGTTCATGGCGTTGTCTCGCAACCGCGTGCTCAACGCCAAAGTCAGCCACTTTATTGCATTGGCGCCAGCATCGACGCCTCGAGGGTTCCACAACAGCATAGTAGATTACTTTACCAAGGCGACCCCCCAAATGCTCTATCTCCTGTTTGGCCGGCGGCGGGCAATGTCTCTGGTGTACTTCTGGATCAACGTGCTTCCACGCGACTTGTACGTGGCTGCGCTTGACTTTTGTGTGCGCTTGCTTTTTGGATGGTCTATGCGCAACCTATCTCAAGAGACCAAATGCATCACCTACTGGCACCTATACTCATATACTAGCGTCAAGGCGATTGTGCATTGGATGCAGATTATTCGGAGAGGCGAGCTGCAAATGTACGACGAGGATCCGCCGGTTTATCAGCTGTTCTGGGCATCCACCTCGTCTTCCCGCTCTCCCCATCTATTTGAGCAGTCGGTTGGCGATTTGGCTCTGGGAAGCGAACGCAACATAGCTGACTCCTTGCCCAATGCTGCCCGTAGTCTGCGCAAATATTCGAGGCCCTCCAGGCTGCCCCGGTCGGCCCAGTCACTGCGGATCAGAGAGTATTCGGCTGGTGCGCTAACCCATTGGAACAATCCATACCCGATAAACAAAATAACCACCAAAGTGTCGCTGTTCTATGGCGGGTCCGACTCTTTGTCGTCGGTTAATCTGCTTTTGAATGACTTTCATGGTGCAACGCCCGTCGAGTCCCATTGTTTTGCACACTATGAGCATATGGACTTTTTATGGGCGGACACCGTAGGTATGCTGGTTTACCCCAAAGTACTTGCTGCTCTGGGTATCCATGAATCCACGCATTCCTTGCTAGCTCCGCTTTCCCCATACGATGCTACAAGCCCCCTGGCTAGCGTCAATGGCGGTGAGTCGTCTGCAAAGCCTGCTGCAGCCTCCGAGAAGTCTAGCAAGCTGGAACCAGACTCTTTTTCCCTTGATGCTCGCAGCCAAAACGAGAATGCAGATGAATATGTGCAATCCCGTCTCCAGCTTAGTAACCCTAGCGCGTTCTCCCGGCGCCGCGTTTCTTCCATCTCTTCAGTGTGCTCAACTCCAGACGACTGCACGTGATTTGTATCAAGAAATCCCGCAACTTGTTTTTGCAAAATAAATGGGCCGTTTCTCCCTCACATAAAAAAAAAGAAGCTATATCTTGAGTTATGGATGTGTTTGATGGCAAAAAGATCGAGCGACAAGAGTTGTTTGGCAACAATGGCGACGCCAGTACCAAAGAGCCTGCTGCTGATTCACAAGACATTGAGATGTTTGATGAGCTAATGAAATCGCGGCTAGACATAGAAGACAATAATAGTACAGCAGCCAAGGAGTCCGCTAGCTCAACGGATGAAAAAGAAGACATTCCAGTGTTTCGTATGTTTGCTAGTGCCAAAGCAGTGAAGGTTGAGACTGCCCCCGTAGAACCTGTGTTTATTGCTCCCGAACGGCCACAAGCGTCCATGGAAGAGTCCGATTCCGAAGATCACTGGAATATGTTGAAATCAGCCGCAATTGATGCACAAACTATCAAAAATATGGCTAACATCCCATTGCCTGCTCTGCAGTTCCCCAAACGCGTTATACATATCAAGGTTGAGCCTAAAGAGTCCACTCTTGGCAACAGCGAATCGTCTACCACGGATAAGCAGCGCAACCGTCGTAAACGCAGAAGGCCCATAAAGCGCACAGAACAGCCCTACGTCCGGATGCTTTCTCCCTATATGGGTGGTGTGGTCAAGGGCGAAATGCTAGCTGATGTGCTTCGCAAAGAAGAAATCAAAAGGGTGCGCGAAGCTAAACTTGCTGCTAAAAGAGGTGGCCGTGGTGGGTTCCGAGGACGTGGCCGCGGTCGCATTTTCAAGTAAGAACATATCTCAAAAACATGTTTTTTTTTTTGTTTATTATAGAAAAAATATTGTTGCTTTTTGCAACATAAAGGTATTGCCTGTATTAGCAAACAAAAGCATATTTCTCTCTGGGTAAAAAACAAAAAAAGAAACAGCCATGTAAGATAAAGCAAAAAAAGGAGAGGGCAGTTTACAGATCGTCATCCTCCTCTGGCAGAGGCATGGCAGCTGCAGCTGCCATCTCCTGGTTGTACTGCTGCATGAGGCCGCTGTCAACCTGGACCTCTGGGGGTGCCAGAGCCGGTGCCTCGGTGAATTCGAGGTTAGGCTCACCCGTCAGCTTGCGTGCAAGCCAGAGGAAGGGCTTCTCAAAGTTGTAGTTGGACTTGGCCGAGATGTCGTAGTACTGCAGGTTCTTCTTCCGGTGGAAAGTAATGGTCTTGGCCTTCACCTTGCGCTCCTTAATGTCGACCTTGTTGCCGCACAGAACAATCGGAATGTTCTCGCACACACGCACCAAATCACGATGCCAGTTGGGCACGTTCTTATAAGTGATACGCGAAGTCACGTCAAACATGATAATGGCGCACTGGCCCTGGATGTAGTAGCCGTCACGCAGTCCACCAAACTTCTCCTGGCCTGCAGTGTCCCAGGCATTGAACAAAATCTTGCCCTTGTTGGTCACAAACTCCAAAGGATGAACCTCGACACCAATGGTAGCTAAAAAAAGGAACCCAAAACGTCAAGTGTACGCATTATCGTTTATGAAAAAAAATCGAGATACATGCAAATATTAAATTAGCAGTCATGTTTACATTAACCCTTTGTTTCCACAAAAGATGCAGTAACGGTAAGTTGGACCAGCCACTGCGTAATTGTTTACGCCTAAAACAACAATTGCCGATATTGATCATCCTTGTGGCTCAAACAAATAAACAAAAACAAACAACTCGAGAAAGCCGCAGCCAACAGATGCTCAAGTATATCCACTCTGCTTCAATTTAATCTGCGTAAACTACTTACCAATATATCTCTTCTCAAACTCGCCTGTCTGGTGGCGCTTGACAAACGTGGTCTTTCCGGTTCCACCATCTCCGACAAGCACAAGCTTGAACTTGGGAACGCCCTGGTCTTGCTCAGCCATTGTTGATATTTTGTAAGTCAAACTACAAGAGATAAAATTTAGCAGCAAGAAAATTGCGTCGTTTTATCACTAACACTAGCTCGTAAACGTCCTCAGGCAGATGACCTGCATTTTCTTCCGCCCCAACAGAATCATAGTGAGCTGCGGTCAAATACACTCGCTCTTGGTGAGAAAATATTTTATGAGCCAATCTGGCATAAAGTCAAATTCAGACTTGTTGACATATTTTTTTTTGCCAGCGACCTGTTAAATTGCAAGAGAGGAGTAGCGAGAGGGAAAATATACCATCGAAAGACTTACCTCAAACTTCAATAAGAAGAGTAAATAGAAATTTGTGAAAGATAGAGAAGGACGAGAAGTATTCTAGTGTCCAAAACAGAGAAAAACAAAAGCCAGAAAAGAATAGCAGTGCCAGCACAGAGGTTTATGCTGCTTCCGATTCGCTTTTTTTTTTCCCCCAAACCAAAGGCTTGAAAAGGTCAATATTGCAACTCGGCTCGCTAAAATTTTTTTAAGAGATCAACAACCCTTTCATTTTGATCTGAATTCAGCTAACACAAATTAAATTACGATATTGCTGCATACGTCCTTAGAATACTAGCCATGGCGCTTGGACGCCTTCATTAGCAAGTGTAGCAGTAACATCTAGGATGGCTATAGTTCATGCTACTGCTGTGCTCATAATTAGCATCATTTTATTTCAGGGGGGGATAAATGGACGGTATTCTCTGTTATCTATTTAGCGCTCTCCCCATTTATCACCATGAACACCACCACCAAAGCCATTAGCGGTACAGGCACTGGCACACCGTATCCAGCAGCCACCGATGTAGCCAAGGAAGCCGGAAGAACAAACTTTGGCGGGGTTGAGCTTGTAGACAATGCAGCCAATCCTAACTATATTGGGCATGGTGTTGGACATCGTGATCCAAAGACAGGTGCGCCAGTTGATGCACATACACACATCCCCACTCGCGGAGAACTTCACCCGGAAGAATTTGCGACAACTCAAGTGGTTGAAACAGCCATTTCGTCAGATAAGGAACTGCTGCAGAGCGAATTCAACATCAGCAGCCCTGGAAAATACCATGCGGGATGGTATAGGACAAAGAGCATATTTAACAGTATGATTGGTAGAATGATGAGCTCGCAAAAGCATTTGGACAGGGCAGCCAAGCAAGGGAGGCTGGCAGCGCTTGAGCTTAGCGCCTATCAGGAAGATAATGGTGGCTACTCATTCGCCAAATCATAGCTGCATTAGGCGTGTCCAATCCCCCTACTTTGCACATGTGTGCTTATTTAATGATAAGAGGGGGTTTCTAGATTTTGCTACAATAAAAATGCTACGATACATTGTCTTTGGAATAATAGCTCTTGCAGTGGTAGCCATACTTAATATATCTACCTATTCTTCAACACTCCCGGATATAGATCAAAACGCACCAACTTTTACCCTTAAGCGCACTGCTTTGGATTCCAGCAAAGTCCCATTTACCAACCATTCTCTAGACAAGCCATTCGGCTCATATCTCCAGCAGACTCTAGACTATGCGCCTTTCAACGACCTCTTCCACTTTATAAATGCTACCACCGGCACACTACAAACACGTGGTGAGGCACATGTAACTGTGGTTACACCGCCAGAGTTTGATCGTGTGCTGAAGCCTGCAGGCGTAACCATCGAAGAAATTAATGCCATTGCTCAGCAGAAAAATATCCAACAATCCCGCCTAACGCCAGTATGCATTGGTAGATTTAAGGGCAGTCTGCCAAATCCAAAGACCGACGCTGATAAAGGAACATTCCTATTATATTCGCTGGTGGTTGCTGATGAATTTGGCGAGCTACTTGCCATCCGCAAACGTGTGTTTGAGCTGTACCGCCAGCGAGGCGGAGAGGGCGCGCTTTTCCAGCCAGAATCCTTTTGGCCACACGTCACACTCGGTTTTGACCGGCGCGACCTATTTGTTGAAGATGGCGTGTACAAAGGCACCAACTTTTGCTATGCGCATATACACTTGGTAGACTAAAGTTTATTGAATTAAAGCATATTAGTTGGACACAGACATTGGCTGCGGTTGAGACAGCTTGTCCAGCTCCACGCGAAGCTGCTTTGAAAAGTCGTCTTCCCAGTCATCGTCGTCCCAGTCCTTGTCCCATAAAGCAAGGTCTTCCTTGTCCTCTTCGCTTTCGTCCCAGTTTTCCTTCTCAAACTCCTCAAACTCGTCGTCCTCTTCTAGCGGAGGAGGAAGAGTCTGCTTTGTCGTAGCAGCCTCGGTTTGTTGTGCCGTCTTATCAGAATTATCCTGTGCTGTTGACATAATTCCTTTGATTATGAAAATGTATAAGAACAATTAAAAGGCTTGAACAGTGCCAGACAAAAAAGCAAATATAAGCTGACGCAGCCCATCCAGCAAAAATAGCTCGACTCGGCTCGATTAATCTGAGTGTTATTGAACTGCTCGCTATAGTCGATATTGCAGGACATATGCTTGCGATGGTTCAATGTGTTTGTAGTATTGGTCAACTGTATGTGTTGTGACAAATCCAAGTTTATGGTAGAAGCCTAATGCGTCATCGTTGCCAACCTGTACATGCAAAACGACTCGCTTGATTGATGGGTCTTCGGCTGCTGTCTCCAGCGCACATTTTACAAGCGATTGCGCTATGCCCATCCTTCGAAACGGCGCCAGCACACCTAGGGTCATCATATACATCTCACAGCGCTCTGATGGCTCGCGCATCCCAGCCATCTTGACATCAGCGTACCCTAGCGGCTGCTTGCAGCACGTAATGGTGCCCACGCACTGCGCATTGAAATAAGCGAGCCTGCCAAAGTAATTTGGCTGTAAAAGGTTTTCATAAAACGTCTTTGAGTAGCGTACGGGGAATAGCACTGAATTGAGGTTACGCACTTTGGATATGTTTTCTGAGACCACAGGCTGTATGGATATTTGCGTCTGACTAGCTGTTTTTATAGTAGTTTCTATCGCTACCGCCATAATAGTGTGTTATGTTCTATAGGCTTGGTTACGTTCTGCTCAATAGGGAGAGGTGCTATTTTAACTCTTCCATGTACATTATTATAGCAAAATGCACACAAAAATAAACCAAGTTGGGGAGGAGAATGATCACAGAAAAACAAAAAAAAAAACTCTTTCTTTATCTTCAGAATTTAGATTTCACTGAATCATGTTTATTCGTACCGCTGCTTCTACTCTGCGCCAGGCTGCTCGTCGCCAAAGCACCACCGCTCTTGCCACTCGTAGCATAAGCACCTCGTCTGGCCAACAGGGAGCCCGTTCCACTGCATTCCGTTTTGGTACTGCTGCCGCTGCTGCTGCTGCCGTGACCTTTGGCTATACTCTGCTTACTTCCAAGCAAGAATCTTTGGTGGTGCATGCTGACAGCTCTGTTCCTATTTACGGAGTTCCTGGAACATCCAAAGAGCGCACGTTCATTGCAGTCAAGCCCGACGGTGTTCAGCGTGGACTGATCAGCGATATTATTGCCCGGTTCGAGCGTCGTGGTTATAAGCTGGTAGGCATGAAGCTGTTGGTTCCCTCGCAGGCGCTGGCCAGAGAGCACTATGCTGATCTCTCGTCGAAGCCGTTCTTTGCCGGTCTGGTCGACTATATGACCAACGGCAAAGCACCTGTAGTGGGCATGGTCTGGGAAGGTCCCTCGGTGATTAAGCAGGGCCGCATCATGCTTGGTGCCACTGATCCCAAGGCTGCTGGCCCTGGCACCATTCGTGGAGATTACTGCCTGACCATTGGCCGCAATATCTGCCATGGCAGCGATAGCGCCGAAAGTGCTCAAAAGGAGATCTCGCTGTGGTTTGGCGGCAAGGGCGAAGTCGTTGATTGGACCTCAAACAATGAGGAGTGGATCATCTCCGACAACTAGATAACGCTTAGATTCCATTAAAGACTATCAAATTATCACAATTTGCACTATCACATGGCTGGTTACAAGACAGCATTAGGGCGCAATGATGACTACTGTGGTACCAGTCGGATTACCCGTGTGAGATGATGAATCTGCTGGGCTGCTACACAACATG
>JANBUW010000130.1:0-11060 GCA_027579605.1 Coemansia brasiliensis | reverse complement strand
ATTTTTTTTTACACCACGGTACCTTGTGATACACGGAACCCACGCTGCTTACCTTTGCTGCGCTAAACCCTATTGTATTACGCAGGTGATATGAGCCATGAATAAAAAATTCAGGCTTTAAATCATGCAGGTTTAATGTGAATCAAGAGGGGACGATCGGATGAGTTTTCCTGCTGGAGAAAAAAAGCCACCTTGCCTTTTTTGTAGTCAATTGCCTGCAGGCGTGCGTTTTACAAAAGCCAGGTCTGTAGGGGGTTTATTCAGGCTTCTTGTAAAGGGAAGGTTCTGTTTGATTTAGCTTTCTTGGATAAAAAGGCTTTATTTTTTCTCTCTTTCAGCTATGAGTACGTTTGTCGAACAGACCGCAGAAGATCAGCATGCAAGCACTAGTAAAAGTTCCTTGATATCTCCACCTATTGAGGACCTCAACTATGACTCGTCAGGGTCGTTGAGCAGTCTTGATTCCGAGCTAGATTTGCTGACAGATATTGCTGATCCAGCGGAAGCAAGTGGGCACAAAGAGCCTATAGCAGACTCGGTTTCAACTGGCGATACGATTGAGCCCGTTGCATCGAGCAGCCCGCCAGCAAAGCGAAAGCGCGGTCGACCTTGTAAGCCCAAGAATGCACCACCGGATATTGTTACTACTGGTGCATTTATGACTCGTGCAACGCTACGCAAGCTGGGGATGGCGGAAGTTTCGACTAATGTAGATACTATTGAAGCTGTGCTTTCCACTGGAAGTAAAGTCAAAGTGCTTAATATTGATAAGCACTGGTATACGGCAGTTGTGCTAGCCATTAACAAGGGAAAAGTAATGGTGCATTATCCAGACTGGGACCATAGCTTTAACGAGTGGATTCCAATTGATTCTCGGCGCTTGGTGTATCGGGGGAAAAATGTTGGCAATGTTAGTGGTGCGCTAGAAGCCTTGAAGCAGCTGGAAAATAACAATCTTGATACTGAGGATCCCGAGCTTGTCGGATTTGATCTGGCAGAAGCTATCAGTAAAGCATTTTCTCCAGATTCAGATAACGGCCGTGAGGGTAAAGTTCTTCGGACTGTAGACTCCGATCATTCAGTAAAACTTGATGATAGCTTGATAGATACCAGTAATTTACGTGGTCGTCCCAAGGGTAGCAAGAACCGCAGGCGTGCTGGGCATATCAAAAATAGACCCCGCAAGTCGGCTGCCAAAAAAGTTGACACTGACAAACAGGCTATTGAGAGTAGCGAGCCAGTTGCGGAGCGTGAAGCACCGCCAATTCCCGTAGAGCTGCGTATTCCTGAAGTTCGTTTGGCTCCAAATAGCGACAATCCATATGCCAGACAGCATTGTCCTGAAGAGATATTCGGATCTGATAGCGATGCAAATGCGGATACTGCAATGGCAAGGTCTGAATCTAATCGTGTTTCTTCTCAGAGTGGCAATTCAACAGACAAAGCATCGTCTATTTGGCATCTTACTCGTGGTCCATACGTGACTACTGGCGCCTTTCTTACACGCAGAGCAATAAAATCACTAGCGCAAAGTGAAGCCACTGGAGGTATTATACAGGAGCATCATGGTTACTATCCAGGGCAGCTGGTTGAGGTCTTGAACGCCGACCGTAAATGGTATATGGGTCGTGTGATTACCTATGCTAACAAAAAGTTTCTTGTTCACTATAACGGGTGGAATCACAGTCAGAATGAGTGGATTGCTGCAGGGAGCAAGCGTATGTGTGCGGCTCGTGAGGTTGCAGAAACCGAAGAAGAGGCTCGAAAGATATGTGTAGTGCTGGTAGATGAGTATAATGCTTATATTGACGAGGTGGAGAAGAAGAAAGCCGAGCGTATTGCTGCCAAGCGTAAAGCCAAGCCTGTTTGCAAAATACCAGCCAATATTCCAACTGCTAAATCGACAAGCAATGCAATGAGCCATTCGATAAATCCGGCTAGCAGCGATGAAGATGAGCAGGCTCATATAGTTGAGGATGAGACGGATGAGGATGTTGAGCCGATTTCAGTTGATTCTGGCTATACACAAGTTCCACAACTACTGCGTGTTAAAGATTATGTCAAGCTGTTTAGTATTGGAATGGCTATTGCTGCTCGAGACCGAAACAAGCTATGGTGGAAAGCAGAAATAGTTGGTATTAAACATTTCCGACTCAGGGTCCACTACACTGGGTTTTCTTCATATTGGGATGAATGGATGGAAATGAACACGCAGCGAATAATGCTTGTTTCTTCAAGCGACACAACGCCCACAGAGCAAGATGATGAACTTTTGGCTGGTGATAGTACACTTGAGAATTTGGATAGTGCTAAGGCTAATGCAACTGGTACTGTTAACACTGCTAACCAGCACCAAAAGCAGAATTCTGGCGAAAGCCAAAAGGGTAAAAATGCTCAACCTTCAAAACGTCTCGGTAGACCGCCCAATCCAGAGACCAAGTCAACGCCGTTGTCACTGCGACTAGCGCTCAAGGCATTGGAGAATGATCGCGAAATGTACGAGCAATGCCACCCTGAGGAGCTGGATGTGTTCCATTTGCCCAAGGAGCATATGTCTATGCGGGACTATAGTACATTCCTCAAGGTAGGCGATCGTGTGCGTATTCGGGATAGTGACAAGCAGTGGTACGAATGCACAATTATCGACTTTCGTCATTGTCGCATTCGCGTGTGCTTTAACGGGCGTTCCGACGAGTCCAACCAGTGGATACCTGTGAACTCAGATCGAATACGGGTGTTGCGCGAGACGATTGATGGCGACAAGCGGCTGGAAAAGCTAGAACGCGAATCTCGCATTGCACTTCGACGCAAACGTGAAAAACTGCGGGCACTGAGACGTAAACGTGCCCAAGTAAGTGTGGCGTCTCTGGTTCGGCTAGCCGAGAGTCTCGAATATATTGTAGATCAAGAGGAGCCAGCAAGTGGCAATAGCCAGATCGACGAGGCCGCGCCTGATAATGGGGTAGAGAGTATTGAAGATCAGCCGCTGCTTCAAGTAATGCTTGAAAAGGACTCGGACGCATTCGATTCTATGCCGCTGATGACACGAATGATGCTGACTGAGCACTTTAATCGTTATCGGCTTAGCTCACGTGTAGGTCATAGTGGATGTGCCATTGAGGATTCAGCGACCTGGTTCGTGTATTGCAACTTGTGCAATGTGGTTATTCGTACATTTAGATATTATTGCGTGAGCTGTGAGAAACCAAGTGATGGATACGACTATGAGAGCTACGACTTGTGCTTGATGTGCTTTTCAAAGAGCTTTCCAACTGACCATCCGCACCCACCCACTTGCTTTGCTCGTTCTGCTGTTGGCAATGTCGATGGGGTTGTACAGTTTACATCGAATGTGCTGAGCAAGTACCGCAAGCAATCATTAGCAGCGAATTCCGATAGCTCAGTCGATATGTTTGCCGGTGTGGTAGCAGTTTATGAGCCAGATGAATTTGACACTAGTTATAATATGCCATCAGCAACCAGCAATACTTGGAGCAAGTTGGCTGTGGGCTTACACGGGACAACCACATGGATGGATGATACCGGACAGTCGGCTGTGTTGGGTAGAATTGCTGGCCGATCGAGGCGTTCGCACATATCCGATGTGATCGAGCCAGGTAACGGTTCGGATAAATCCGATGCTAACGGTAGCAATGATCGGTTATCAGAAATCATTCCCAGATGTGCATTTTGTGGAGAGGACGCTCTTTATGAGAGTGGCCTATTGGGTGGGTTTGCTGGCGACCATCCATTTATTCTTGCCTCCACTAGCGAAGATGGCACACTAATAAGACGGCGGTTCTGGGCCCACGATGCTTGTGCCAGGTATTCTCCAGAGGTGTTAGTTTCCGATAGCGGCAAATGGTTCAATGTGGCAGCTGCACTACGTCGGGGACGCACCATCAAGTGCGCCATCTGCAAGCGACGTGGTGCCACGGTTGGCTGCTTCCATGGCCGATGCCAAAAATCCTACCATGTGGTGTGTACACAGAAGCCCAAAGAGTTTTTTGAGCAAGGGTTTACATTTTGGTGTCCGCGGCATTCTCGTATAGTTTCAGGCGGATCTAGACTGGGTCGGGATGCGCTAGATGAGGAGCAACATACAGCACGGTGCGCAAACTGCAACCATGAATTGTCGGGAGATCTTATGTGGATGACATGCCTCGAGTGTCCAAACGAGCCAAAACGCCAGTTCAATATTTGTTTATCATGCTATGACTCCAAAGATGCATTGGTCAACCATCCACACAAGAAACGGTGTTTCCGTGAGCATTTGTCACATGCGGGTGGTGTTTCCAGCACTGGCAAGTATCTTGTAGGCAGATCTGGTCCTGGGCGCAAGCCTAAGAATCCAGCTGGCTGTCATTACTGTCGTAGTCGTCAGTCGAGACGGTGGCGTAAGGGATATGGTGGAGTGGTGATGTGCGAGACATGCTTTAATACCGCACATAGCTTGCAGGGAGGCAGTCAGGACAAGCAGCTGCCCGCTAATACGCTATATGAGCCTGATCTGTTTGCTGATGACAATGAAGGCTCAGGCCAATTGGAAGTGGTCGCTCTAAATCCATTTGGCAGCAGTCTGGTGACAACAGATTCGGGAAGTCAGAAGGAGCAGCAGCAGCAGCAGCCTGTACAAACAAGTGCTTTAGTTGAAGACTATGCGCAGAGTATTTACTTTACACGAGAGACATGTATTGCATCTAACCGCATCGGCATGTCATCGGTGAGCCAGCAACCACTGGGCCAGCTGAGCTCTTATGGTCCAACAGACAGCATGCTATTTACGCTGGCGATTGATTCATCGTACTTTGATATTCCTGGCCGAGCACCCCGCTGGGGGTCACATTCAGGTACAGACTACCATGGCACATGGCTACCACAAACTGTGCGTCGAGCATTACTACGCTATACAAAACGTGGCGACAGAGTGTTATCAAACTTTCTTGGCCGAGGGACCGATGCGATAGAGTGTTTTTTGCTTAGTCGCAAGTGTATCGGTGTCGATATAAACCCCTCAGCAGTGGCACTGGCACAACGCAATTGTTCATTTACAATTATGCCTGACTCTGGTATGAGCGTTGAGTTTCGACCAGCTATTATGCAAGGCGATGCTCGTCAGCTGTCATCTGGCTTGTGGCCTGGAGCCGCGTATTTTGCTGAGCCAGAAAGCTTTGACCATATTCTCTCGCATCCGCCTTACAAGGACTGTGTGCTATATAGCACCAATATTGACGGCGATTTGAGCCGGTTTCCGGGGCCTGAAGAGTTTCAGCGTGAGATGGAAAAAGTGGTAAGCGAGAGCTGGCGGTTGTTGCGCATGGGCCGGCATCTGACTTTAGGTATTGGTGATAATCGTGCCGAATGCTTTTATATTCCAGTCAGTTATCAGCTATTCAGGACCTATATTAACCATGGGTTTGAGCTTGAAGAGCTCATAGTCAAGCGTCAGCGCTACTGTCAGGCGTTTGGTCTGGGCACTTACTTATGTGTGCAGTTTGACTTTTTGATGTTCACGCATGAATTCATTGCCACTCTGCGCAAAGTGCCTCAGGACCAAGTAGATCGGATGCATTTGACCTCAGAGCAATACGCAGAACACAAGGATCTTGGATTTCATGGTCATGCAACGTCAGATTCCATGTTTGCTACGGGTTCCAAGCTGGGTGGACTGGTAGCTATCAAAGGGCGTACTCTACGTGAGGTTCCACCATCGCCAATTGAGCGTAAGAGCGTGGTGATGGGTAGTGTATGGACATTTGAGCCTCACCCAGTGTTTTTGTTTTCGCATCTATGCATGTCACGTATGGTGCAGCGCTTTGGCCGCGACGAGTCCAATTGGGAGCAAATTGACCTGGCATTAGAAAACAAGAAAATTGCCGAGAATCAAGTGCAGCTAGAAGCAGCCAACATTGAAAGCGGTAACAACGAGCAGAACGACGACATGAGCGACTCTGAACCCGAGTTTGCTGACAACGGGACTAGAGCTGGCGGCTATGAGCTTGAGCGGCAGCGACAGATTCAAGAAAACCGCGAGCAGCTGCTGCATCTAGGGTTGGTATCGGAGCTTGGTGAAGATAGCACGGATACTGCACATTACCAAAAGATGGTGGCAATGTACCCTCGGCTGCCACTGGACACAACCCCACTTGCGCTGATCGTCGTCCCGCACATATCAAATCTTGAGTTTAAACGGTGCCATATTGAGCCATACCGTCAAGCACTCGTGCAGATCACCCATGATGCCAGTAACCGGCTATGCCCATCAGGGCTACTGGTCATTGGTGTACAGGATGTACGCGACGAAAATGGCAAGCTATGGCCATTGGGGATGCTTGTGCTTGAGGATGTGCAGCGAGCTATAGGAAGCATCCGGTTGCGGCTCAAGGAGTTTATCGTGGTAGTTGAGAATGGACATGCTCGAAAACGCGATGATGTAGTTAGCCGCGAGACATTTGTCGATGAAAAATGCATAGTTGGAGCCAGTATCACCGACGATATACATGTTCCCATTGTGCACGCGTACTATTTGGTATTTATGAAGTTAAAGTAATTTGTTTAATAATAAAAAAAGTTAGATGGTGCTATTGAGATAATGGTCGACAAACCCACGACGAATGCGTTTGAGAAAGCCAAAAAAGTCTCTGCTTACATTAAGCCAATCCACATGCATTTGCAAGTCGGCAATGGCGGGTGAGCACTTTTTCACCGAGTATTCGCGCTGCGACAAATCCATCGATATCGAAAAGGGCCGTGAAGGCTCAGAAAGCGAAATATACGTGAAGACAAAAGTCAGAACATCTTTTTCGCCGCCCACGATAGAAATGCCCATTTGGTTTTCAAAGAACGCCAATTCGGGCGAGTTCTTAGCTGCCTGCACACCCAGCATCTGGCGCTTTTCCGCAATGGCGGCCTTCCGCTGAGCCAGCTCCTTCTCCAGCATTCGCTTCTTTTCAAGTAGCTGTCGGACCGAGTTATTTGCCTGCTTTTGCTTGATCTGAAGACTGGCAATGGCATTGGATAGCTCAGTTTCCTTGGCACGCTCGTCCTTCAAGGCGGATAATATATTGCTATTTTCTTTCTCAAGCAACTCCATATCCGCAGCCATCCGAACCTTGCGATCGTTCAGCTCGCTAATCTCCCCATTATGCTCGTTCTTACGGTCTCGAAGGAGCCGCTTGAGCTCCTGCACCATCTCGTCTACCCGACGTACAAACTCGTCGTTCTGCTTCCGGTCTTCTTCTCGCTGAAACCACACTCGTGGCGGGTCGTACTCTTCAGTAGTGCTGCTTAATGCTGCTGCAGCGATGCTTTCGGTTATGTCGCCTGGAAGCTCCTCATCGAGTGTTGCGTTGTTGTATGCAGTGTCTAGCATACGACTTATTTTTATCGACGCTGGGCTGTTAAATGATGGGAGTGTGCGGTCTCGGCGACCAGGCGTAAGTGGC
Source organism: Coemansia brasiliensis (assembly GCA_027579605.1). Taxonomy (NCBI): domain Eukaryota; kingdom Fungi; phylum Kickxellomycota; class Kickxellomycetes; order Kickxellales; family Kickxellaceae; genus Coemansia; species Coemansia brasiliensis. The sequence goes on along the minus strand of JANBUW010000130.1, from coordinate 3,615 downwards.
CGTCTCCGGGGCGTGGATAGTCCCTGGTAGCCTCCAGGCGTGTTCATTCTCTTATACAAATGCTGATTAAAAAATAAATAAATAAAAAAGGAAATGTTTACATGTCAAATTAGAATAAACAGTTGGTGATCAGATCGTTTTTGATTAGATACATGATTTTTTGTTAGTATTTCTAGGAATTACTTGCCAGCCTAGTTTGGCAAGTAGCCTTTTTTTTTCCAGAGTGTGGCAAAGGAACCTTCCTTTTATTTTATACATTGGACGTTGAATAAAAAAAATTGGCCACAACAACTAAAATGACGTTTTAGGGATAAAGCAGAATAAAAAAAAAGTTATGTTTTTGTGTTTGTATGGAATGTTCGATGATTGGTAAGAAGCCCAAAAACAAAAGCCATCAATAACTATAAGGAAATACGTTGGTCAATTTGCCACCAAGTGTTCTAAACCGAATGTTCGGTTAAATCGATAAGCACATAATAGTTAGAAACAAGCAATGTGGCAACCGAAGGCGCACTTATACATTGAATAACATCATCTCAAAGCGTAAAGAAAGGAGTATTCTAGAATAGACATCTTGGCATAGTCACATTAAAAAGCAAGGCAAATTGATTTTTTTCCCCTCAAGCCATACATAAATAGGAGCTATTTCTTATTTCCCAAAGCATTAAAACTTGTATGAATTAAGAAGTAATTGGGAGGGGGGTGTTGTATTTATAATAGAATTGCAAAGCAAATGGATGATTTGAAAGTACAAACGAAATGGAAATCTCGTTAGAACAAGCCACCAATCTAATTACCAAATATCATTGAGAATGCCAGAGCCATTTTCCTCTCTCTGGTAGCTTGCACTTGTTCACAGTCAAATAGCTTTGCTAGTGTGAGCATTGGCTGCATTGTTTACTAGAAAACTTGCCACAAAATATCTAATCAGTGCTTTCAATGCTTATATGCTGAGCAAATCCACAAGAAACCACCAGCCTTTTTTTTTCTTCTTCACAAAACTAACCACTATATAATGCAAATGCAGGCAGTATGCACATATGGTGGTAATAACAAGCTTTTTTATTCCTACAAAAGGAACAACAGCAAAAAAACGAGGGGCTATCACTTTCTGACATAGCAAGAAAATTTCTTCGCGGACATTATTTGGCAAGAGGGGTAAGATGATCATTTTTTTGTTTCAATAAACGGGTTTAAGATTTTCCGATGACCCACATGGGGCGGTTTTCGCTGCTCAATTGGCGGCATGACCAAACGAAAAAATTATTTCGCGCTGTGTGGCTCTCTGTCCGTGCAGCATTTTCTAGTTGGTTGGCAAAATAACGTCATTTCACGGACCAATATACAAAAGCTATCTTGAAGTGGGTTAATCAGAATTATATTCTTCGGGCGAATTCGCCTATCAAAAAAAGGAGGATGTTTTCGGGCAATTTTATTAGATTGCCAAATAAAGCTGATCGGATTAGTAAGATAAACCCACCTTTATCATCGATAGGCCCATGCTTTATCTATGGTGGGCATCGCCGGAAAGATGCTCTATGAAATCGTTTTTTGCTTTAGTAATTTAGTGTGTGTGTTAAAAATTTAATCTATATCTGTAACCTTTGGCTATTTCGGCTTTATCTGGCGGCAGGGTGTGGATGACGTCAAAAATGGCGTTTGTTTTTGCAGCTGGGAGCTGATGTACAAAAGCAAAATATGCCTTTAGCCACAGCAAAGATAAAGAAGACCTAGCGCGAATATTTCATAGCTGCGCAATGACACAACAAGGAAAAGGTCAGGAAAAAAAGAATTCTTTTTTTCTGAAATTTATGCACCGTAAATATGTTAATTAAGATTCGGTATGTACACAGATATGTGAGCTTTTTTTTTTGTATCGTGTGAACATGTCAGAATGAAATGCACAAAATATGATACTCCCCCCCTTGTTTCTGTATATTTCAGAGTAAATATTATCAAACATCGTTACAAAAACACACATTTATGTGTTATTTTCCAAAAAACCAAAAGAATCAGGATACAGAAAGGGGAAGGAAGTAATATGCATATTACAGCCGATTTCCAGGTATCCCAGGCATGAAAAGCTGAGTTTGTAATAGTAAATCAAACCTCTTTTTTTTTTAATGGACCATGTGCCTTTTTCTCGTTATTCACCCCACACTTTTTGGCAGATCGATCGCTTAGGAATCCAGACACAATAAAAAAACGTCATTACACATAAGCTAGTTTTTCTGTTCTGTTTGATTAAAATCTTCTAACCTGACAATGGAAAGGTAGGGAATAAGCAGTCACAATGTGTACGAGAGCTAGTCGAATAGCAAGGAAATGGGTGAAAAGCATATTTGGGGAAGAGTAGGACGGAATTCATTTGGCGCGGGGTTGGTTACTAAACAAAGGAAGCACAGGTCGGAAATAAGCAAGGCTTTAAGTATTGATACGACATTGAAAAAAAGGAGCGGAGATGCGAACTTTATAAAGTCCGAGACTGATGTTTTGAGTATTGTTTTGGAGTTCTATAAAGGGCAAATTTAAGATTACAAAGAAGCAACGTAGAAATTCATGCACTGTCAATAAAAAAAGGCAAAATTTTTTTGTATAAATGTTTGGAGCTGAAAAGCACACAAGGATAGATAACGGGAAGAGATGGAAGCTTCCACACACAAAAAGAGTGTAATGTGAGGTTTTTGTGTCACGGCTATCTCCATTCATTTCTTATTTACAATGGGGTAAAGCATGTGCTATGTCATATTGCACATAGGCTAGCTACGCAGCTAGTAGAAAAGAATGACCCAGCTGACAGCATTACTTTGGCTAGAACACAAGAACAGCTAAAGACAAGTGCTCAAACGGATAAGAAAGATCCATAAAAAAGGGCGGCATTCGCAATTGCGGGATGGAATACCGGGGGCAAGTACAGGCCGACTAAGGGGGAGCAAAGATGAGCGATGTTACCAGTGAAGACGAACATTGCCCCCAACCGAAAAATAAAAGAATAGCCAAGCGCGGAGATGAAGTACAACTTTTCAAACGGGACTCCGGGACATGGGCAATAAAGGCGGGCCTAAAAAGGTTTACGGGGTGGGTATGATGCCCAGGGGGTGGGAAGCCTCGGAATCCGAGGAACGATTGGCTGAAAACCCCTTTGTGGCCACAATATTTTTTCTTTTTTCCATTTTGAAGTGTTTTTTTTTGTTTAGGGCTTTGACAAGAAAACGTCCCTCTGAAAAATTGTACAACTATTTATGAGGAGCAAAAAAGAGGGGCAATCGAAGGTATAAAACATCGTACGTCTGGCCCCTCTTTTTCATTTTCCAGTCCAGTCCCAACTTTTTTTTTTTTAAAGTCGCTCTTTTATTTCTTTCTTATTTCTGTGCTGGGCGCACTGTATATTCTTTCTTAGTATTATGTTCTATAGGAAGTAAGAAAAACAAGAACCGTTCTTTACTTCTTTTGCTATTATCTTTTTTTCTCTTATTCGCATAAAAGTATCTTTCTCTTGTTGGCAGTTCTTGGGTGCTTTTTTTTATAGAGGATGAGTACTCCGGCAGAAAAGGAGCCAGCCAGCCCGGCATCGGGCCAGCAGCATACAGGAGGCTCTGAGGAAATGACGCTTAA
>JANBUW010000129.1:3443-15171 GCA_027579605.1 Coemansia brasiliensis | reverse complement strand
GTTGCTGATTATAGGATTATGATTCGCCTGGTGGGTCTGGCGCCCATGACACAGTTTATCCGCTATTGCGAACAGACCCAGGCGCCGACACGCACTTTGCAATGGCTCGATCGCATCATGAATCTGTCTATGGTGTGCTATTATCCGCTTGAGCACATATACTGGCTGGGCGCACATCGGATTATTCCAATTTCCGAAAAACTGGTAGACGATGCAGGATACTGGTCGTGCCGATTCTGGGCCATCTGGATTGCTCTGCAGTTTGTGCATCTGGGTGAGGAGTACCGAGTGATTAAATCGCGCAGACAAAAGATCTATACCCAGGGTAAAGTGGATGCGGCGCAGATGCAGCAAGAGCTGGATGCGGTGGATGCAGATACCAAGAGCTGGTGGATTCAGCTGCTCATCAACACCTGCTATTTCCCACTGACCATGCACTGGTCGATTCGTGGCTCAACTTTCCCAGATGTAGCAGTGGGCTGCTTTGGCACAGTAGCAGCACTAGCCCAGGCATACAATGTGTGGCATGCAACTGCTTAAACCCTTTTTCTAATACCACATAACTATATGTCTAATTTGTGAAGGAATTATACAGCCTATAAGAAAAAGTGAACGAGCTAGAAGCGACCTGGATATACGTCTTCCATTTTGCTAAAGAATGCCGACTGGTCAGGGACCAGCGAATCGTCCTTGGGAGTAATATACAGAGCTTCGGCATCACTCAAAATATTACCCTTTTTATCTTCAAGCTGAGCAGTAACCACAGCCTTACGGCCATCCATTTCCTTCAGCTGGGTTCTAACAACAAACAGCTGGTCAGCAATTGCTGGACGCCGGTAGTTGATTTTAAGCGATGCCGTCAATGCCACGTTGAGGGGAGAGTTCCAAAAGGCCGGACGCGCAGTGATTTCATCAAACAAGGCTGCCTGTACACCGCCATGAACTATACCCTCATGGCCACACAGGTACTTTCCGATATGCATAATGGTGACAAACTGCTTGCGATCGCGATTCATAAAGCATATTGGTTCGGCACCCAGTCGATTGGGCGCATGTAGCGTACCTGGAAGGAACGCAGCCTTGCGCATTTCTTCGCTTGTGAGCCAGAAAAACGGCACTCGCTTCCATTCATCTGGGTTATCAAGGCATTCGCGGGCAGCTGGGCTTTGCATCAATTGTGTGGCTATCAACTCTGCACTCTTATCATCAGAAACTGAGGATGGCTTGTGGGAGTTTTCTGCTTTATTTAGCTTGAACCAGCCTTGGTTGGCGCCCACATATACGAGTGATGCGCCAAAGAGAACGCAGCAGCCGGCCCAAGTTGCCAGCATGGAGCGGGTAAATACATAGTGACTGCTTTGGGCAACTCCCATTTTCTGCGGCAAGGGTGCTCTGTGTGGTGGCTTCTTGAAGGCTGAACGGGGGATAGCGTATGATCGGATTATTTGAGGCTGAGTTGCTGGGCGCGGAAAGCAGAGTCGAGAAAATATCATATTTCAAAACAGATAGGCAGAAACTGTACTTAAATGAAAATATGAAAGCTATGGAAGCAACCTTCACTTGTTTCCCCAAACACCAATAACCTGTTAGTGCCAATTTTTTTGCATATGAAACGGAGATAGTTGCAAATAGTATGGGCGGAAAAAGTAGATTTTCTTTTCCGTGTAGGAAAAATATTGGAACATTCCTCAGAACTAGCAAAAAATATGCCAGGAAGAAGCATATCATATACTAGCGAAAACTAAAGCAATACTATTTTTGTTTTGTGAAACCCAGATCTCTAAATATTCTAGCTAATAGGAATATTCAGATTTCCTAGTGGCAATGCATTTTGGAGTTCACGTTGCAGCAACTCGCCTAGAGTGTCGGAAGTTTTCCGACAAATCCATGCGTCTCGGTCTGCATGGTAGTCGAAGCGTTCTGGTCCGCTGATTGGCGATGAAATCCAAATTTGTCTGTTCGGCGGTTGTTTATTAATAACATATGTGCCGACGGACCCTAGGCTCAATGTCAGCACACCTTGCGAGTATTCCACGTCAAAATCATCAATCTCCATGTTATCGCCTAGATCTTCAAGATATGTTACTAGATCGTCCATAGTAGCGTCCGAAAGCTTGTTAAACTCGTGCTCAGAAATAGCACTATATGCGATTGGGAATTTTGTTAGAAGCTAATTGTATATACGCTTTATTAGTGAGGTATTTGATCTACTTACAAGTCTGTGGTTGGAGAAGGACGATTGCTATTGTTAGCATTCGTTGCTGTTGTGCTAAAGCTGTTATGTCTACTAGAAATGGGCGTATGGCTGAGGAAGGATCTAGCTGCCACCAACTGTATTTTCGATCTATTGCACAGCCCATGCGCTAAATGTCGGCTATAAGTGCATCGAGAAACTTTTCGAAGCAACTGACGAGTGAATTGAACATTCATGTTAGAGTTCGAAAAAGAAGAAAAAAAAAGTTACCCAATCCGGCCTTTTCGCATTTACTTTTCCACTTTTTGTTCATTCATTTATTTACAATGTGGGCGAGTAAACGACCAGGACCTCCGGCAGGTGGGCCACAAAAGAAACTGGTTATCAAGGGCCTCAAAGCGCTGCCGATATTACCATCTTCTTACAGAGACGACACGCTTTCACGGCTACGCAATGCAGTACATGCGATTCTTGAAAATCAGCCAACAACACAGGGTTTAGAAGAGCTGTACCGCGATTGCGAAGCCATGTGCTTGCACAAGTTTGCAAATAGTATATACGAGATGCTGCAACAGGAGCTTAAAGAATACGTGCACAAGCAGTTGTCCCAGATCGACAAAGCACAAGAAGCGCTAGGATCTGAAGAAAAAGTGCTGGAACAGACGCAGCAGTTTTGGGAGAATTACACGCAGCAACTGCATATGATTCGGTCTGTGTTTCTGTACCTTGACCGTACGTATGCGCTACATACAGCTAATGTAGCGTCGCTATGGGCAATGGGATTGTCGGTGGTGCGCCAATATCTGGTGGACAGCAATATGAGGACGCGGTTGGTCCGGCTGTTTATTGGCCGAGTGAAGAATGAACGTGATGGCCAAATAGTTGACGAGCAGACGCTAGCAAGCATTGCACATATGTTTATTGATCTTGGCCTGTACACTCAGACTTTGCTACCCAACTTTATTGATGCTACTCGCGACTACTATCGCAGAGAAAGCCTAAGGCTGATCAATTCGCTTGTTCCTTTACAGCAAAGTACCAATGCCGATCGCGGCGCTCAAACCTCAAGTGCAATGAATGTGCCTGGCTATCTAGCACATGTTCAGCATCGGCTAGATGAGGAGACGCAGAGAGCTGCTCAGTACCTGGACCCCAGCATCAAAAGCACCCTGCTGGCTACAATTCTATCAGAACTTATCCAAAAGCACGCAGAGAAGCTTCTAGGCTCAAGCTTTGACGCTATGATGGATGCCAACTTGGTATCGGACTTGAATAGGCTGTATAAGCTAGTAATTCCAGTGGACAAGCTCAATGCGCTACAAAAGAGCTGGTCAGCGTACATCAAGACCACCGGGCAGCGCAAGATGCAGTTGCCAGATGCTGAAGTCACATTGGTCAGCGGGCTACTTGAATTTAAAAGCAAACTGGACAATATCCTCAACAACGCATTTCAAAGCGACGGCAAGCTGCACTCTGCTTTGCGTGAAGCCTTCGAGATATTTATTAATACACGGCGCAATAAGCCAGCTCAGCTTATTGCCCGCTATGTTGACCAGTACATGCGTACGGGCAGCAAGACGGACGATGAGCAAAAAATGGACGCCTACCTGAACCGTATTATTGCGCTCTTTCGCTTTATCCAGAGCAAAGACTTGTTTGAAGCCTATTACCGCCGCGATCTGTCAAAGCGCCTGCTTTCGGCTAAATCGGTGGCTATGGATGCCGAAAGTGCATTCTTGCATAAGCTAAGAACTGAATGCGGAGCTGGATACACTAGCCAATTAGAAGGGATGCTGCGTGATATGGAGGTCTCTGACGAGCTGGCAACTGCCCTGAGCCAGGCAACTGTGGAATCTACTATAAGTGACATTGGTTTCCATGCAAACATACTGACAATGAGTTTCTGGCCTACATACGAGCCCATTGAGCTGGCACTGCCACGGCAAGTGGAAGCAGTGCAGGATCAGTTTGCTCAATTCTATGCTGAAAGACACCGAGGCCGCAATTTGCAATGGCAGTATAATCTAGGCACTTGCCTGATCAAAGTCGAGTTTAACGAAGGCCCCAAAGAGTTGCAGATGAATCAAATTCAAGGAACAGTGCTTTTGCTTTTTGCCGAGCAAGACGAACTCACATATACGCAGATTCAGCAAAACACGGGGCTTGAAGATTCCGAGCTACAGCGCACATTACAATCACTGGCCTGTGGCAAGTTCCGAGTGCTTACTAAAGAACCTAAAAGCCGGGATGTCAGCACTACCGATAAGTTTGTATTTAATTCAGGGTTCAAGTGTCCGCAAGCACGGATCAAGATCAGTCAGATTGCGGTCAAGGAGATTGAGAAGGAAAGCAAGGAGATCGAGGAACATATTCATCTTGATCGTATGTATCGGGTAGACGCGGCATTGGTGCGGATTATGAAGGCACGCAAGACGCTGGAGCATGACAAGTTGTCTTCTGAATTATTGAACCAAATCGACTTTAATGTTGCTGCGGCCGAACTTAAAGAGCGCATTGAAACATTGCTTGAACGCGACTATATACGTCGTGACGACTCTAACCAATCTACTTATCATTACATTGCCTAACATTTCTTCTTTATTCAATCCAAAACAAGCAATAAATTAAGCCTTATTTTCAGTAAAAGATACGGTACACTGCCTCGGATATCGGTGGTAGCGATATGTCGCTAGTGGGTATTGCGCTGCCGTTGGCTGGCAGCTCCTCATGATTTTCTGATATGCTGGGTAACGAACTTGTTAGCGGTGGTGTGCGACTAATGTTGCTTCCAGAAACATCTTCAGACAGCAATGGTGCATTCTCTCCTAAACTACCATCTTGTTCATCACCTTCCCACTCAAACGACATGAGTGGTACTTCCGAATCTGCAGAGACATTGCACACATCAGCTTCCTTCCTCTCATCATCAGGCTTGTCCTTATTGGTGGTGCTAACAAACAGGGGCAGGTTGCGCTTCTGGTACATCTGCTCAACTGCATGCACACGATGGCGTACTTTGTAAAAGCAAATTTCAGCGCCCTTTAGTGCATCGTTCAGGTCAATGGTGTCGCTTAGATCTTGAACGTATTTGAGCACCTCTTCCGGTGACCGCAAATGGTCAATGATCACGTCTGAATGACGTTGCAGAATAGCCAACGCGACAAATAGCACAAAGCGTTCGGTAAGGTAGTCTGTCCATAGTACCTCCCATAGCCTCAGTACGTTTTCAAAGCTAAACTCGCGCTTAAACCATATCAGCAACCACCGGTAGCAACAAAACATGTTTGAAGCATCGCATTTTTCCAAATGCTTGTATAGCCGTGGATTAGCAATCTCAACCAGCTGCGCCATAGTGTCTAATTCATCTTGCATGCCACTTTGGTCGCGTACAAAGTGCCAGCGCATCCGCTGCATAAACTTTGTAAATGCCCAGAAAGTAGTTGGCTCATCCTGGTATACCGAATACACCGGCGCAAGAAGATCAGACATTCCTTGCACATAGCCCAAATCGCCTTGGTCGTAAAAGTGATACGTCATCAGAATGTCCTTCATCTTTTCCAAACTGGCACTGGACCCAGGCAGCCCGTGCTCTGATAAGTTGGTTTCATCAGTGCCTCCAAATACCGAATCGGTAGCAAACAGTGGGAGGGTGCGGTCCGTCCGCAACACGTCCTTCTCAATGCGGCTGCTTTGCTCAATAAAGTCTGCTGATTCCTTCAGCTCTGGATCATTCAGCCATTTAGATTTCAAAATCCAGTACTCATCGGCTTTTTGCTTGTCAGTAGCCTTACGCTCGCTTTCGCTCGAGTCCCACGAATAAATGCCCAGCAAGTATTTCCATACTAATGGCCGCATATCTTCCTCAATGCCGCCGGCAAATATGGCTCTACGAACTGCATCTGCATCTGCGACCATGCGGAACTCGCTATTTGGCCCGCTTGACGCTTCAGATTCAAAGAATGTAAACCAGCGTTCAGCTGAAAGCGGAGGCTGTGTGCGAATTGGACGAGGCAACTCACTGCTTGTGCCTACTACTTCAAACTCGCCCAAGTCTCCGTTTTCAGTAAGCCATTCTTCCCAGATGCTCAGATGCCCTTCACCATCCACAGGCCTATCTGCTGCTCCAGATATCTGAGCCATCTGTGACTCGCGCTCGCCATCTTCCTGCTGCTGAGAAATAATGTGCTGCGCTGCCCACTTTGCCAAGTAAATGCGTGCACCCTCATATTCCTTTACCAAATTACTTGACGCCGACTGAGCACGTCCAGCATTGTTGAGCGAAGGTGGGATGTAAGGTGCCATTTGACGGCCAACCGGTGTCTCTATAAATGAGGTTGCTGCGTCTCTAACTGTTTGCGTAATTCGTGAAAACCGTTCTAAAATTCCCCACTGCAGTTCCTTGACTTGGCCCATCAGCGGATCCATGTTACCGCTTAGCGCCGCATCAATAGCATCCGAAGGCTTGCTGGCAGATGCATTTGCAGCAGAGCTTGATGTAGCAGCTGCACTTGTAGATGCATCGGCTGGCTTAGAGAGCACAGTAGATGTAGCAGGAGTGGTTTGCTGGCTAAGTGCAACGTGCGGCGATTTAGAGCTTCGAATTTCATAGCGAGTCGGATCACTGGTGGAACGCTCAATGGATACAATGTGTGACAGCCAGACCAATAGCTCGTCACAACCTAGATGCCGTGTCAGTCCAAGTAACGAGCTGGCGCTTTCGTCGTCGTGGAACCACATTGGCGCTAAAGAGCTGCCGTCAGCTAGATTGATAATCAGGGTGCCGTACCAGTGTGTCAACGATGGCTTGTGGATAACCAAGGATGCAATATCACCGACTGGCTTACAAAACGCATAGTTGGCCACCGACGAAATCGATCGTGCATGGCTCAGCGGTTCTGTAGAAATAAGCATACTTCCTTCTTGAGAATTTATAGCTACTGAGCTGTCCGCATTATTCGACTGCAATTCATTTATGCTAAAGTTGGGGCATAGCTCCACTTGCACGTACGCCTCCTTGTCTTGTTCCGAAAGCAGTGCTTCGGGCGTCCATGCAATGTAGTATTGGTCATCTGGCCCCTGAATTATAGAGATAAACCCGGATATGTGGTCTCGTTTGTTGGCAGAACGGTACACATATACTTTGCTACGCGAGTATAAAAGCCGTACTTGAGATACTTCACTTATAATACAGTAGTCTGAGAAGTCGGACGGCGACTTTTCAACAGGTCCTCCACCCATATTCTTAGTTTGCTGATATCGTTATTACTGAGCAGGAACTCAACGTCTTGGTAAATTAGAAAGTATAGAAGAAAAGAGTAAAATTTTCTTGCAAAATGACCAAACTTTAAGTCTTGGCATTGATGATATCACATGATCCGAGCATGTATCTCCCCGTAATTGGCTGCTGCGCAAGCTGCCAGCATCTCAAAAGCAAATGATGCAGTGGCAACATAGGTCGATAATAGAATTTACTTATGGATCTGGGGCAACTATTCGACAAAATCGCTCTGCAAGTAGGCGGGCTAGATGGAGCGGTAAACGCACTTGTGGCTAAATTTGCCAGATATATTAGCAAAGCAGAAGGAGGCAGCCAGCCATATATGCGCTCAGCAGGCACGATTCTTTGTGGGATTCCCGGAAGCGGGAAAACTAAGCTTGCAAATTCATTTGCACAATGCAGCATGTTGCCCTACAAGATAGTGCATTGCCCTGATCTATTTGCTTCTGATCAAGGCGAAAGCGAGCGCAATCTGATACAGTGCTTTGAACCGCCAGCAGATACGCCAGATAGCGGTAAATTTATAGTGGTTTTGGAAGAAATCGATGTACTTCTGGGGTCAAATCGGGCAGATACATTGGAGGCACGTATGGCATCCCTATTGCTTGATTGTATAGATAGTACCAGCGCATTTGTATTGGGAACAACCAGTCTACCAGCCACGCTTTCAGAAGAAATCCAAAGGCCCGGGCGGCTAGACACACTGGTTGAGCTTCATCTAAAAGATGCAGCAGCACGAGCTGCCGTGCTAAAGATCATGCTGAGACGATTCGGTAATATTGCAGATTCACAAAAGGATATTGCTCAAGTGGCAAAGAAGGCATATGGGTTTTCGCCCGCAGATCTGCAAAACCTCTGCGTGCGTGCGTTTATGGAACATCGAGATGTAACCGTAGATGACCTGCTCAAGATCACCGAGACAATTGTGCCGTCGAGCCTCAGCTCGTTCCAATCGAAAATTCCACGAGTAATGTTTAGTGACATTTTTGGCATGGACGAGGTAATCGCCCGGGTCAGGACGCTTGTTCTTGAGCCACTGTGCGAGCCAGAAAGATTCTATGAGATGAAGGTAGAGCCACCGCGTGGCGCTTTAGTGTATGGGCCGCCAGGAACAGGCAAATCGATGCTATGCTGTGCCATTGCTAACGAGCTGGCTGTGAATACCATCTGGGTTGACGCATCGCAAGTCCGTTCGATGATTGTTGGCGAAACTGAAAGGGCCCTTGCGGATTTGTTTGCTCAGGCACGAAAGAGCTCGCCTTGCATTTTGCTATTTGACCATGTAAGTTGGCTGGAAACATATATTAACATGTTAATGGTTCAAAGCGTTGAACTAATTTCCATCAGTTTAGATTGATGCCCTGGCTCCACAGCGCGGAACAAGTTTGTCGTCGGAAAATACTAGCGATCGTATTGTCACCAGTTTGCTTGTAGGTAAGTCGTTCTTATAATTTTAGAGAGAATTTATATCCAACCAGCATCACATGTACCGGTCTAAATTGCATGTGCAAATCGCTGAGCTTTTCGCATTTACAAAGAACCAATTTCGGCAGAAAAGCCAAGGCAATTTATACTTACCTCATCATGATTCAAGGAAGGACAAAAGCACATTCTGGACATTTTATCTCTAAATTGTGCCCCCTTTTTCCCCCTGGATATTTCTTTGGAATACTACCAATGGCTAATGCTTTATATGCATGGAATATTCCAAGTCTGTTTTGTGTGGCAATCGCTAAGTCATACTTCAAACTCAGTTTCTTCTGCACCACCTCCTGAAATCTTGAGTGTGCGTAGATGGCAGGAGATAAGCGAAACATGATACTAATCCTATGACTTTGTTTAGAGATGGATGGGTTTGGCTCCCACGGCATGACGGATCATCTGGCGCCCAGCGTATTTGTGCTTGCAGGTAAGAAAGAGCAAATGGCAAATCGCAATACCGGAAAGTGCTCCGCAAAAAAAAAAAGAGGGAAAAGCTAGCTAGATTTACCCCCTGTATTTGTTTAAAATGTTTATTTGTCCGTTTTTCTCTGGAAGATATAGCCGAATGTGGTTTGAATATCGCGCTGTCAGGTACTATTTTTTTAAAATGGCGCGCTAATTTGTTTCCAGTTCATTTGTCAATCACATTAAATACCAGCTTACGCAAGCATGTTCTGTAGTTACCAGTCGCCCTCACATTGTTGATCCGGCGCTTCTGCGTCCTGGACGATTGGACATACATGTCGGTTTGGATTTACCCACTGCTGCGGTAAGTAAAAAAAACTATAATGCATATTCAGCCAATAGGCTGTTTTTATGCTTTTCCTCTTTTTTCTTTGTTCCCTGAGTAGAACCAGCCAATGGAAAACCAAGACTAGCTTATTCACGCGACTTTCAGTGTGGTTGCTCTTTTTTTCCTGGCCTGATATGGTAGCGTGATTTTCGTCAAACCTGCGAATACTCTTTGGCCAGCCAACAAGGGTCGCCCCACTTTTTTTTTTCTACCAGTGAATAATGAGAAATCTTTCACGGTGACAGCATACACCCCCCCGTACTTATTTGTGCAGTGTGCCCGAGTTGTGCTGTCTTACAAATGCATTATGAAAAAATGTTGTACAAGTACACTAACAAAGTTCCCCCTCCTCCATACTGTAGCAGCGCATGAGCATTCTAGAAGGATTGCTAGGTAAAATGCCGGCTGCTGCCAGCATAAGTGGAAACGGTGACAGTTTGCGCAAACTGGTAGAACGTACACATGGATGTACAGGTAAGCAAGGGCCTTTTTTTTTTCTTTGGACATGAGATAATATGGCTATGCTTATTGTCAGCCAAACACAATTACGAGGTTGGGGATGATAAAGCTAGAGCATTTCTGTATCCTAGATCTTTTATTAGCCCACGTTGGCCTATCTACTGGGCATTATGCATTTTGAAAATTAAGCGTTTATTTGATATGTAGGTGCTGACTTGGCAAATGTATGTCGTGAGGCGGCACTTTGTGCATTACGTAGAGATATCAACTCGGAAATGGTAAGTTTTTTTTAACTCAGGGATGTTTTGAATGCAAATGTAGGTTATTTACACTAAATATGGCACTGTTTACATAATTGTAGCTGACCATGGCTGACTTCGAGCAAAGCATGAATGCACTCAACATATGACTCAAGGTTAGAAATACAACGATCATATTGTGCTTATCATCAGCTTCTCTTCATACATATATACAATCTTGCCCACTCATTTTGCGGAAATGGAACCATCTATATAGAACATCTCCTCAAAAAAATCGGCATTGGGATAATTGGACAAGCCATGCGGGTGGACTAAACAAGCGACAATTTCCGCAAGGCACCTGCAAAGAAGCTGATGCTGCCATTAACGCAAAAACGCATGGAAATAACCGGGGAATGTTCAGTCCAGAATCTGAGATACTAAAATGTTTTTTTGTGGAGTATTAAGTAAGATTTCAAATATACAGACAGAAAAAAAAGGGAGGGAAGTTTAAGCACCAGCACGCAAAATAGACGTGGACTTTGCCCGTCTCCAAATATCTTTGGAGAGAGCCCGACAATGACATGCTTCACGCCAGCACAAAGTGCAATACACCGACGAATTGGTATTGTACACATCGTTTATCTTCATTTCATGAGTTGCATACTCGCGCATTTCCTCACGGATCTGATCGCGTTTCTCCCGAGTCAAAAACTCCCATGGGTCAGCGACCCGACGGTCATATTCTTCGGGCGAATATGTATCGATGACCTTTGGATCGCTTCGTGTAAACCGTACATGTTTGGAGGCCCGTGAGGGCGAGGCAGAACCCGACGACGCTGCGGTGGATTCGGTCGAGTCTGAAAGCTCGTTGCCGCTAGAGCGGCGACGTCTTGGCTGTGTAGTTTTGCACGAGTGTGTTGTCACGCCTGATATCCGAGGCTCGTTGCTGTCTACAATGTCGCTGCCCATGCCTCGTACGGGTGTCGAGTAAAACTTCCGTAGCGACTTGTCTGGCGAGCTTTCCCGCGCCCGCCGGTGTTTGCGTAGCCCAGAATACAGTCTCTTTATTCCCTTGAATGGATTGTATGTGCTGTCGCCACTTCGCCGCTGCCCGTCCTCTCGTGAAGCCTCGCGAGCTAATGCCAGACTGGTTGTGCGTAGAGCTCCACGCTGCCCTTCAGGCAGGCGGTACATGTTTAGGTTAAGCTGGTTGAATGTTTGCCCAAGCGGGCGTGAATACGCCATAAGTCAATAAGAAATGATTATGCAAACTAAAAAAA
>JANBUW010000126.1:0-11865 GCA_027579605.1 Coemansia brasiliensis | reverse complement strand
TTTTTTTTTTGCCTTCAACGCAACTAAATGAATCTTTTTTACCTGCTGGATTTTCCCATCTGCTCGGCCCTCCCCCATCAATGCTAATTTTAAACTGCTTCCGCCGCCATGCATATCTGCCGCTTTTTGTTGCCGATTGGCCCTTCTGCTGCTGCTGTTGTCGCCAATGCGTGTTTGGCCATTTCTTTGTGCCCAAAACCGCCTCTGTTTGTGGCCTTCGGGCTGCAACGCAGAAGCCTGCCATCTCCTCTCGGTCCCTGCAAATGCCGCATGCATGCGCTGCTGTCTTGTGGCCCTGCAAGCAAAATGGCTCTGCTGATTTGATCTTGGCTATCGCACGTGATGCGCCAAGCTACGCCCCCATGCCTGAAAAGACAGCAAACGCATCCTTTTCAGGGCCGCTTCGCTTCTGCAATCCCCCTTTGTGCTGCAAATGCAAAACTGCACTCTGCCCTTTTAAACTTCGCTTTAAACTTCTTACTCGCTTGCATTTAGAACTTCTTATAATCACGATGCCAACGGCATCTCTATTGTCTTCTGAAGAAAAGTCGGCCATTAAGGCTGCCCAGCCCAGTTCCAAACATGTAAGTATGCCAATTTGCAGTGCCATCCCTCCTTCAGACTACTTATGCTAATTTCACGGCGTAGAAGATTCTTGCAGCGGCAATTGCCCGCGTCTTTGCTGCTCGTCCCGGCGACAAATGGAGGTACACCAACCGCTTTGGCGGACTGGTGCTTGTCAAAGACGCCCACAACAAGGCGTCCTTTCTGCGTCTAATTAACCTTGGCGGAGTGTCGGGCCCATCCTTGCTGTGGGAACAGGAGCTGTATGAGGGCTTTGAATTCACCGAGCAGCGCCCATTCTTTTACACTGTGGTTGGCGACGATTTTATCTTTGGCTTGGATTTTGCTGATGAAAAAGAGGCAGCGTCGTTTGCTGCCAAAGTTGGCCGCCGGATATCAAAGATGTCTGGCAAACGCAGCACCGGTACAGCACCTGCTTCCACAATAGATCCGCCTGCGGCACCAGGACGTGCCGCCCGCCAGTCCCAGGGACCTACTGCTACGCAAAGGATCCTGAACCTGGACAATGCAAAGTATGCAAAGCTGGTCAAAGCGCTGGCCGCTCACAACATCACTGAGAACATGCTCGATGATCCCGACACGGCAAAGTTTATCCAAAAGTTTGTGAGTATGAATGGTAGTGTCGACAATATGATCCGTTCTGGCAAATCGCCCAGCCCGGCTTCGGCTGCTGCTTCTGCCCAGCCGCCTACGTCACGTCCACCACCCCCACCAGCACGGCGCGCGGCTCCGCCGCCTCCGCCGCCCAGAAACAGGCAGCAGCACCGCCCGGCAGCGCCCTTGCCCCAAAGACAGGCGCCTTTGCCTCCGCCACCGGCACCACCACAACGAGAGTCGCGCCAGCAGTCGCCAGTTCCTCCCCAGCGCGAGACACGCCAGCAATCGCCAGCACCGCCCCCACTGCCGCCGTCTCGCAGAGGGCAAAAGTCGCCGTCGCCTGTTCACCAATCGCTGCCCGAATTCAGCTCACCACCAGAGGCGCCGCCAATGCCGCCGCCAACTGCTCCACCATTGCCACCTGCGTCGCGGCCATCTGCTCCACAGGTCTCTGCTCCCCAGGCCACTGCTGCTTTAGAAGCGCCGCCGCTACCACCTAAGCTGCCGCCTTCTGCTCCACCAGCCCCACCAAAGCTGTCACCTCCACAGGCACCATCAGCACCGCCAGCTCCGTCTGCACCGCCTGCACCGCCTGCACCGCCTGCACCGCCGGCACCTCCGTCGATGCCTCCATTAATGCCTCCACAGGCGCCTGGTTTACCCCCAGAGCCTTCATCCCCACAGGACGAGCCTGCCCCACCAGCACCTTCTGGAGGTTCTGGCCGTGGCATGCTGCTAAGTTCTATTCGCGACTTTGGCGGCGTTGGCAGCCTTCGCAAGACCGACAAGTCTGCTTCTAGCCGCGCATCGCTAAGTTCCACTATGCAAGGCTCCAAGTCTCCTGGTGACATGTCTCCCGGATCAAAATCTGGTGGCGATTTGACCAATGCTCTTGCAAATGCTCTAGCCAAACGCAGCAAGGCCATCAGCAATTCTGACTCTGAAGACTCCGAAGATGATGACTGGTAAAAAAGAGCGGGGTTGCTTGCATTGCCGCCACACAGACATGCAAGTTACTTCCTTCCTCTATCTGATTGGTAGACGCATGAGGCTATTTTTCCAAAGCTCTTTTATGCATCTGTCTATGCGCATTGCTGTTGCTTTATTTTTAATAGTGCATATTTATGCTCTGATCTAGCTTTTGGTATTTGTGGAAATGCCATCTGTTGTTGCCATCTGTTGTTTCTTCTTATCCAAAATACAGGCGTAATTATATTTTATACTCGGGACGCAAACTGATGCTTTCCAAGATACTTCCTCACAGGCGTCACGGATCCGCTGATAGTGCTCGATCTGGCTCGAGCATGGGGTCTATCCGAAGCACAAACAGCAACTCTGAAATCGAAAAATACTTTACAATTGTATGTAAGGGCTTCCTCTTTTGATATTTTGTATCTTCTTTGCACAGGCTAATTTCAATGTTTATTGTGTAGCTAAATGGGATTGAAGAGGATATTGATGCCGCCAACGATGATGTAGATGATTTGGGCGTCATACATGAGACCCTTCTTTCTACCGCCGATGGAACCCGATCTGAAGGTAAGTTGTTTTTTTGTAAATACATCTGCAGCCATCTTCTAAATTACGAAAAAAAAAAGATATAGCAATTGCTCGTCAACGAGATCAGAAGACTGCGCAAATCAACAACCACATTGTTAGGCTTCGAGGCGAGCTTAACGCCGTAGAGCAAATGAATAGGAATATAGTGCAGAACCCAAGCGAAGAAGCAACACGTAGAAGTCGGCATGCGGTTTTAGCACGCAAACTTATGGAAGTGCTCGATAAGTATCGAAAGCTTGAACGTGAATCGCAGAAACAATATCGTCAGCGCATGGAAAAGCATATACGCATAGGTAAGCATCCTGCCCCATCGCGTTAGTTTAGATTTGATTTTGCTAATTGCACAGAGTACTAGTAATGCCCGATGCAACTGACGATGAAGTGCGCGAAGCAGTCAACAACGAGGCAGCGCGCTCGGTTTTTGCTATGGATGTCATGTCTTCATATCGAAGCAAAGTGGCACGACGTATGCTGAGAGATGTTGAAAACAGAGACAGGGACATCCATGAGATTGACAACACAATAAAGGTAAGTCATAATTTAAAATCAGTCTTTCACAATGTTAATATAGTTTATTTGTAGCTGTTGAATAACATGTTTGTTGATATGCAAGGCGTGGTTGCAGAACAGCAGGACATTTTGGATAATATCGAACAGGCTGTCGAAAGTACACATGAAAACATGGTTGATGCCAGCCAAGAGATAAAGCGCGCAACATGGTACCGGATCAAAGCCAGAAAGGTAGAGTGTCTGCTAATGCGAGAGCTATATGTAATATGTCGCTAATTCAATGGTATATGTAGAAGATGTGGTGTGCAATTTTGCTTCTCTTTATAATTATTGTTGCTGTGGCTTTGGGAGTCGCTTTGCCAGTTGCAATGTAAGTTTTTTACTGCAAGCTAAAAGACTAGTGTACAATTAAAGCTAACAGTATTTTATTTTGTAGTCGCGGAAAAGGCAACAGCAACAACAATAATTCAACCAATACAGGAAACAACACTACTACTTGATTTTTCTTGTTTCAAAATGTAAAAATTGCAGCAGTTTTAAATTTTTTTTTTTTGAAGTAACGTGGATTTATACATGAGAACCTAGCATAGTTTGGTGCGGTACTGATGTCAGAGTAACTGATGTGGAGGTATTCAAGGCTTTGAATTCTCCAGAAGTATGACCTTGCGCTTGCTCTAGCTGATAAGGTGAAACAGGCGATATCGGCCTGTTGCCACTTGTGGCTATTTCAGCAGTACTTTTGCTTAAAACAGATTGTAAATGGTTAATGCTGTCAATATCCTGTGCATCAAATTGACCACGACCAAATGCAAGCTCGCCTAGTGCTGAAAAAGAAATTTGCGAATTTTGATCTATCGGCATGTTACTTTGCGAAGCAACATTAAATACCTGTTCAGATAATATACAAGGCGAATCACTTGAGCTGGTGAAGGTTGGCTGAACGGCAGGAAAACCACATGGTAGCTGTTGCTGTGCCGGCATTGGCAATGGATATCCGGCGGCAACTAGTGCCCGGCGTAGGTCGTTAATTTCAATATCCATCTCTTGGATTGTTCGACGCAGCAAGTCAATGTATTCTTTGGCTTTTTGCATTATCAGTACTGTTGATGGTTTGACAATATGCAATGTTGGTATAACATCACGTAGCTCGTATAATACCTCGCGCTGGTGGTGTCGACGCTACAACTACAAATATTAGATTGATTTTGTTCATTAAAATATAAGCTAGCTGCACATACCTTTCGTTCAAGCTCATTGTGGTTATGCCGTTTTTTTCTACAAGATTTGGGAAATTAATATTTGCTTTGAAGTTATAAAAAAGCATCATGCAATGCGTTCTACTTACTTTGGCCGGGTAGTTAGTGTCATTGTTGCTGTCCGATTGGGCTCGCAACCACGAGTAGGCTCTATAGAAGCTAAGTGCACGGTATCTGACGATGGCTGAAATGCAGACATAAGTACCAAATTTTCAAGCTGATTGCGGTATTTAAACAGTAATTCTTTAATGAAAAAACAGCACAATTAAGCAAAGGAAGGTAGGGGCCATATGCACCCCTATTTGAATACTCTTCTGTTCATCTGACACTGTATTTTCTTTTGTTGTTTGAGATGAGCAGGTAAAACACAAATTTTGTATAGTCTCCAACCTGAATTTACAGGCGGGGGACTATTGACGCATGTGCCCGTAGAATTTGGATATTTTGGAACATGCGCGTGTTCACATGTTTTCTTTTAGTATGCTTGAACTATAGTAAAACTAATGGAGAGATAACCCCCCACATGGCATCAATTTATCTCCTGTTTAAATCCCCACATAATGCATATTTATCCATAAACTTGGAATAGCCCAGAAAAATTTTACACATTGGAAGAATACCAACATAAGTTTTCTCTACCACATGGCTCACTAAATGGTAAATCGGTCGTTATTTATATGTGAAATGTCAAACTTTGGCTATTATCTAAGGGTTGGGTAGCTCCTTAAAATCCAATGTACACGACCAGCCGCGGTTCTTGATCTCGATGGACTCTTCTTCAGGGCACCAGCATTTTTTATTGGCATTGCCTTTGGGACAATTCCATAGTGGGCCGTGGTAGTAGCCAATGTCTTCAAACCAATGCACTTCGTTTTTGTTGAGGAACATCGACACTCCCAGCGAATGGACTGGCGCATCGCCCCACCGCTCGTAAAAGAACCCGCCTGCTCGGTCCAAGTGGTCAAAGTATGCCAGATACTGGTCTGACCGCAAGAAATCCAAGCTGCCAATCTCAAAGTTGGACCAAAAGTGGCAGCGGTTGTAGTTGCCGTCCTTGTCCGTAACAAACTCCATCAAGTTGGTTGCTGGAATCAGATCCTTGTGTTTGTTCATAAAATCCATTGTTGTATTCCATAGCGTTGGAATAGTCTCAATGTACTCCTTGATGGATATCGTGAAGCCATATTTTTTGTTGTTTTGCTCCATAAACAGGAATGGATCGTAGTCTATCTCGCACGCAAACTTGACGCCGGGCTCAACTCGCCAGTACCATTTGTACTGGTCCATTAGCGGATGGCGGAAAAAGAATCCTGACTCGTATCGGCACATATGCCGATAGCTTTCATTGCCACCGTAAATCACCTTGCGATTATGCATGTCCTGACGAGCCTCAGCAGCGCGCGTTTGGTTAATAAATTCTGGATATGACCAGTGTTCTTCAGGAATCAGCCCAAACTGGCACTCGCCGCTAACGACGTCTTGGATCTTTTCCTTGAATTCGTCGCTAAATTGTTCGTTGTTTAGGAACACATAAGGGTAGTGATAGCGACGGTTAAACCGGTCTTCTAGCTGCACTAGTGTTTCCCGTAGTTGCTTCAAATCTTTGTTGCGAGTTAGAATGACAAACGCTGCATTTGCCCTCTCCAGAACCACGTCCGTATCGTCGTTATTGACATATACTGTCTCTTTAATTACGCTGGTAACAGTCTGTGGTGAACTTTCGGCGCTCTTCGTTACCGTCACTGTGACAGGTAGCGGGTGCTTCATATCGGTAGGTTCAAGAATAGCTTTTTCTCGGTCAGCTTGCAAATCACCAGCATCTGCTTGCGAAAAGTTATACGCAGGGCGAACAAGGAAATGCACCAACAACACAACAGCGGCGATTATGGCAACAGGCCGCCATTTGATGTTTAACATGGTGTGTATTCAAATTCACTAAAGGCAATAGTGGGATAAGTATAACAAAGGGAAATAAAAAAGGATTTTTTTTTACAGCTTAAGCCGCTTGAGAATGTCAGAACAAATATCTTTGTATTTCCAGGTAGGACCGGAAACTCGCCGGAATTGCAGCCCATACAGTCCAAGCAGTGGCATGCGGACAAGAAATATCTGGAAGCAAATGGCAGTGCTGCTGGATCTGCGCTGTGTACGTGGCTGTTGCAGACCATGGGCCAGGCCGGCTGTTTCGCCGGCACTTTGCGAGTCAGATGCATGGCCGTCATTACTAGAAGTGTCGCCATGGGAAGAAGGCTGGTTGTCGCCGGTAGCAGTAAGCCCCATTGCAGCTTCATCTACGCGCTTGGACTTGCGTCTAAAGCTGATTTTCCTATCTACTACTGGTAGCCGCAGCGCCCGCTTTTGTTTGTGCAAGCTGGAATTTCTAGAGGCAGCCGAGTCTTCATGAGCATAGGCATCCAAGGCGCCCTCTTGAATATTAGTCGGCCCGCTGTTGGTTTCCATGCTGCAAGTAAAGTAGCCTTTGCCTTCGTGAAACCGCACTGGCATTCCGCTCAAGACGTCGAGAAGATTGGCACGAATCACAGTTGGCGAGCGGGTGGAAGTTGTGGACACTGAAAACAGTCCCTTCAAAAAAACAGGTTTTAGATGCTCATCTGCGCGCGGTGGGGTGCTGCTGATGTCGTTTATAATGTCGTTGCTAGTAGATTCCAGATCGTTGCTGGGAAGTTTAGGTGACATGCTCGAGTCAATATTGGCAAGCCCTGAGTCACAGCTGTGCTTGTCGTTCTCATTATCGTTACTAGGAGATTTAGGCATACTTGACAATATTTTGGAGTCTGCTTGCTGTAGTTTTAAAGGTTGACAAGATGGGTCAGTTTCGATTCCTAGCGCATTTGTAGGCTGATGGCGTGCAGGCGAGTTGGGTTCTTCGGCAATCCTTTCTGGGAGAGCCAGACCTCGGGCCGAGTTGCTTACTGTGTGCGAATGTGAGCGTAATATATCTGGGCGTTCACCAACATTGACAAACCCGTCATCGTGTTCAGGCTGCTCGATAGTTCTTAGCTCATCATATAGAGTCTTATCTGTAAAAGCACCACCGCCTCTGGTTTTGTTAATTGCACCAGTGCTACTATGGCGCAAGATGGATTTGGCATGTGTACGGCCACTCAGGCCCGACATATGCGGGAATGTAGCCTTAGGCCCTTGAACAGCTTTGCCAGCACGGCTTCCAGCGCCGTTACCAGCATCACGAACCATGTCTGTCAGCATTCGTACTACCGTGTTGGACGAAGATCTGGCCCGGCGCCTCTTGGTATCAAATTTGGCTTTTTGCCCAGCAGTGCGGTAGTTCAGTTCAGGAGTCCGGTCTAAAAGGCCAACGCCTGCGTGGTCATCCAGTCCTTCAATTTCACGACGTGCTTTAACAAGCAGCGCTGCCTTTTCAGATGGCGACACGTCAACTTTAGCTGTTGGCTCATCATCTTCAATGTCAGAGGTAAACATTGACGAGGTACCATCTGAATCATGTGAAATACGCAGAGAGGATTTAGAACCTTTGCTGCCTGCTGATGGTGTCTTTGGCGATGCGTCTTTAGCGGACAAAGCTACGCTTTCATCTACAGCGGGCGATGAATTATGCGTATCCTCAGACTTGGCATCAGTTGTAGACTGGTTTTGCGCACAAAGCGGTTTGTCAAGATGTTGGCGCTCAGGTGAATTTAAAGACGTCGTAACAGACTTTTGATCCACAAAGGCATCTGTGCTGCGTTTAGACTCTGCTTCAACAGGCTTATTGGACGTGTACTCTTTGTCCTCATCAATGCAGTCTAGCGTCGTGTATTTCTGCGTTGACGGACTACCACGTATCCGGGCACCCATGCTTTCGACATTAAGCAAGTGCAATGGCGACGAGTGCTGTCCTTCGCTTGTACTAGACTTATTGTCATCTCCTTTTTGCACACTAATTTCCATATAGCCCGATTCCTTGCCTTCCGCCTGAATAATGCGAGATGTGGAATCCGAGTGGTCATTGGGGGCCTTTGAGCTAGAGCGCGTTCCCTTGACAATCCCGCTAAGCCGTTTAAACAAACTATTACGCTTTCGCCGAGTATCTTGAAATCCAGTTCCGGATGCAGCTGAGGTTCCGCCGCGGGAAGCAGCCAGCATTCCCGACCCGCGAGATAAGGCTTCAATCGCCGCTGTTGTCTGATCAACTGTATTCGCATCTCCCGCAGTGCTGGGTCTTGGTTCTGCCTGCACTTCATCTGATGGTTCCGTATGAGTTTCAGCAGTTTCCAGTTTGATATCAACATCTTGAGTGCCAGCAATGGCAGAAACAATATCTTGCGCTGCCTTTGTGCCTTTATCATCATCAGCAGTCAACTTGGCTGGTTGAGGCTTACGGTCTAATTTGACCCAGGCTTCAGAGTTTTGAACTTCATCCTTTTGAAGAGGCGCTTGAGTTAGCTGGCCATGAGTGCTCGGGTGTTGGTGCAATTGATCACGCATCTCTTGTTTGGCGTTTTGGTGCTGCTGTGCATAGCGGGCTTCTCGCTCGCGCCTCTCTTTGACCAGGAAATAGATGCTTAAAAGCGGATCGGTAGCAACTAAATCATGGTACTCTTGTTGAACTACCGCACACTCAATATCTGCTGGCACAAGTTTGCCATCGGTCCAAATGGAAATCATCCCAGTCGCCTGGTCTACATACATTTTCGGTGCATGCGCAGACAGGGAAGATAGCGTATGTTCATGATTGGCAGCATCGTTTGCAGCGGACCCTGAATTTACTGCGTTTCGATTGTCGCTGAATATGCGGCCGGAAAGAGCTCTGAACTGATTTTGCTTATCAGAATTGGCAATAGCTGACTGAGTACCTGAAGAGTGAGGATCAAGACCAGCCCTTTGCGTCGCACGAGCTAGTCCTCCAGTTATAAAAGTACTGCTGCGTTTCCAGAAGCTTGCTCGCTTGCGCATCGAATCGTTGGATGGAGCGTCTACCGTTTCCCCCGGATTTGTAGATGCTATCGAGCCACTGGTAAGGCGCAAATTTTGCGAAGGTCGAGACGAGAGCGTGTGTGCCACATCAGCCGCTGTAGGCGCAGTTGCTCCCACCTCTGCGGATGCAGAAGGCTCAGAAATGTTAGTTAGGGTAGCTCCTGATGATGCATCAATAACAGGCGGCACTGCTGCCGAGGGGACTAGATGTTTATCTGGAGATAATGCGGCAGCATTTGCGACCTGATCTTGAAGCAAAGAGCGAAGGTTGCTAAGATGAGGAGCAAGCCGATCTTTGAGCCAGGACCGATACCAATCCTCGGTTAAAATGGCTTCTAGTCCAACTCTGATTTCCTCTTCTGAACCAAAGCCAAAACCAATGTACTTTGCCATTTCATGGATAACAGCGCGATCAAGTTGATGGGGCGAAACAAGAGGCGTACGCGTAGGCAGATAGTTTGCCGGCGGGCGGTCGTATCCCTTGCACATCCAGGGATGGCGTATAACTTCACCCATAGTTGCGCGTCGGCGGGGATTGACGACTAACAAACGTGATAGCAAATGGCGGCATTCAGGACTGAGCCATGCTGGATATTCGACATGACCACGCTTGATCTTCGCATGCAAGGCTGGCATGGACTGGTCATCAAATGGAACTTTGCCACATACGAGCACATATAGCACAACGCCAAATGACCACAAGTCGACTTCGGGCCCAGTATATGGCTGGGCATTTAGCAGCTCTGGCGCTGCAAAGTACAGAGATCCGCAGAATGTAGATAGCTGTGACCGCGGCGAGTACAGGTTTGACAGACCAAAATCAATCAGCTTGATATTGCCATTAGCTGAAATAAGAATGTTTTCGATCTTGAGGTCCCGATGCACTATCGAATTATAGTGGCAGTAGTCGATAGCTGATGCAATCTGGCGCGCAAATTTACGTGCATGCTTTTCTTTTAGGCGGCCGTGGCTGATGATATAGTCTAACATCTGTCCGCCAGACACAAGCTCCTGAAATATATAGTAGTGGTTTGGATGCACTACCACATCATGCAACATGCAGATGTGTGGATGATGCAAAAGCCGGTTTATCGCTACTTCACGCACAACACGAATATCTTTGTTTTCGCGCCGCTCACGATCTTTGGTGGTGTAGCGCTCGCGTGGCTGCAGAAGCCGAAGCTTGCGCTGTACATTAACCGTTACGCCAGCAGCGCTAGCAAGATCTGGATGGCTTTCTAGTGCCAGGTCGCGTAGCCATGACCGCCATGGAGCGGTATTTACATCGACAGGCCCACATCGCGATTGCGACGATGTCGATGTCGTGTCAAGCCCGCTGGGAAAGTATATTGCCACATCGGGCTGCTGAAGTGGAATTATTTTGGCAGCCACCTACAATAAGCACAAAACAAAACATTGCCCAGCCAGGAAAACAATGTAGTCATTAGAACACCTTGCTGAGAAGAGGGATGCAGTTTCTTTTGTTGCCTGGCGTATACTTACTCGTTTGTTTGTTCGGGTATCCAGCGCAACTTTGACTTTGCCCATACTGCCCGCCCCAATGGTTTTGGCCAGCTGATACGGCCCTACCATGCGCCTGCTGCTGGTGCTGTTGCTACTGTGGTAGGTCTGACCTGCTGATATTCCTGATGGCTGGCGTTGAGCATTCGTATTATATTGAGTCTCACGGCCAGCCGTAGATGTGGGTGCTACATGTTTCGCTGTTGCGCCTGGTGCTACTGCTGCTGACGCGTCGTGCGCATTAAATACATGCTCTTGTATTGTACCTGACGCACGCTGCCGGAGATATGATGCGTTTGGCTGATTACGCACCTGTGTCTGAGGATGGTTGCTATAGCCGTGGCCATTGCCTGCTTGTCCACCTGCTGAATTAGCTCTTGCCAGTGCCGCAGCTCCTGGATGCGGCCCCATGCTAGCATGCTCGCGTCCTGCGCCGACGCTAAGCGGTCGAACATTTGTGCGATGTTCAACTGGCGAAATTAACTGCGATGCGCCCAGCGCCGGAAAGCCGCTGCTACCACTGGTATTTTGGGTGCTCGGCATGGCTGTCCGAAGGGTTTGCTGCGGTTGCTGCCGAGGAAGGTGCTCCCGGCGCTGCGGAGGGAGTTCGCTGGCGGGAATCGCCGTGTCTGCCATCAATTACAATGGCTAATAGATTATGCAAAGGAGTGGTGATTTTATGCTGCAAGTAGGAAGCGAATTGAAGTCGAAAGATGTGGAAGATAAATGTGGTATTCGCAGGTATATTAAAAAGGAAGGCACTGAGAGAGCCTATGGCAACGGTCAATGAGGTGCTGTTGGAGTAATGAGAAAAAAAAAGAAAGTACACTTAGTCAACCAGCAAAAAGGTGTTCCTAAATGCAGGACTGCTATTGGTTGT
>JANBUW010000125.1:0-11820 GCA_027579605.1 Coemansia brasiliensis | reverse complement strand
ATTTTTTTTTTTTTTACCTGATAGTTGCAGACTGCTGCTGCTGCTTCGACGGCGAAGCAGGCTATCCATCTGCCGGTGATCAGTAGAGCCGTAATTAATTGTATGGTGAGGTGAATCGTCACGATCGCTTGCCAATGGCAAGGTTTCCGAAAATGGATTAGAATTCATAGTGTAATAAAGTACAGAAAAGTAGAGTAAAGATGAATCGCAAGTCTAGACATGAAACCTGTGTGGACCTTGTTGGTCAGACAAAAAAAAAAAAGAGGGGGAAAATCCCATTTGACTTAACTCCGTATGGCCTGTGCTCATGAGAATGCCTTTTTTATTTGATAGTCGTGTGATTGTGGCCCACAACCATGATTTACAGAAATACGTGACCATTACGATTGGAATTCCGCATCTGCTCACATTGTTGAAATATCCGGCTTTTTCTCATTATATAGCAGGCCTGAATGGCAACCACAGTACGAGCATTAGGCGTACAACGACGTCAGGTATTCAAGCATGCGCTTGAAAAGCCATACACCACATCGTGGCCATCAGCGACACAAGCAGTACAAAACGAAATTGTAGACTTGCTATGCACGGCTTTGCAGCCACTATCCACGTACTTTGCCGAGTCACGACGCATATGCAGGTCCAGACTCCGCCGACAGCGCCGCCGTGCAAAAAGCAAGTCGGAAACACCAAAAGCCAGTTTAAGCGATAAAGCGCTAGAAGGCAAAAAGATGCTCAGCCATGTGGTTATCGGCATCAACAGCACCACCCGGGCTCTAGAAAAGCAAGCACGACAGAGCCAGCTTTTGTCAGAAAGGGATCTCGCGTTGGTGGTAGTTTGCAAAGGCGATATTGAGCCTCAGCTAGTCGCACACTTTCCAGGATTGGCACATGCAGCACGCACGTCTAAAACGGATAACGAGACACGTCGCATAATGAAGCTTCGGCTGGTGGGAGTTGGGAATGGGGCAGAAAAGCGGCTGGCCGCAGCTGTGGGCCAGCCTCGAGCATCTGCGATTGGGATTCGGGCTGGCATACCGGCATTAGATACGATTATCGACTATGCACATGCAAATGTTGCCATTCCCTCAGTGCCATGGATTGGCAGTAGGTCTACCGCAGAAGGGTGTCATTCAGCTCCCGAGTTTCACCCAATGGCAGTGCGGGAACTGCGCACTTCAGCGCCAATTACAGGAAAACGGAAATCAACAGCATCTGCCGATGCAGCCAAAGCAAGCAAGAAGGTGAAATAGAGCCGATCCCTCATATGCTTATCACATTTAGAAAATAGCACTTGAAGGGGGGGTAACATCATCCTCACTCACGCCTCATTATTCCCAATGTTATGTTGTTGGTGCGCACCAACACTACAAAATAATAACAAAACTCAATACACCCAAAACGATGGGATGTTTTTTTTTAGTCTCCCTGCAGCTATGCGCCTTTTCTCTTTTTACTTATTCAGACAAAATGTTGAATAGGTGGCGTTTTTTACTTGAGCCATAAAAATGACCAAATTAGGCTAGCATTTGTGTATTTATGGATATAAGATGCCTAATGACCCTGAATGAAGAGGAGGGGGTGAATATTATCCCCATTGGTGAAGACTCATACGTAGTGACGCCAGTTGCCGTATATCTTCGCTATTCATTTTGGGCTCGCCTCGGGACGCCAGCGGCAGCTTTTGTGGCGTGCTGGCTCCAATATTTTCGATTGATGGCAGCCTAATCGTAGATGGCGAGTGGGGCAGAGGTGGCTGCTGCTGCTGCTGCTGCTCTATATGGTGTGGCACATGGCTTGAAGATACAGGCGCAGTCCCAATAGTCGGAATTGCCGGCTCTGATGCTGCCATATGAGAGCCGCGCCGCAAACTGCCGCTGTGCGGAGCGGCGTATATTTTGGGCGGTTCGCTATGCTGCCAGATCGGCGGCGACGGATACTGCGCATGCTGGATTTCATCAGGAAGCTGCTGAGAGGCGGCTGTTATCGACACGCTGTAAGGCTGGGAATAAACAGGTGCTGCAGAGACATTGACATGACGGACAGGTCCTGCATAGGGTCCATAGCTGGGATACCTGTATATCTCAGGCTGCTGGGTTCGTGGACGAGCATAGATGGGCTGGCGGCCGGGATAATCAGCCATCTGCCGCCACTGGCGCGAATTGGCTAGCGACCGAGCACGGCCGCCTCCGGAGCGATCCAGCCGGCCAGATCCATGGCTAATCTCCGGATACCGGTCCTCATACACCTGGATCCCAGCAAACCGGGGGTCATTAGTCGGCGACATCAAGCAGCCATTCTCTACGTCCTCGCGCGAATAATAGCACACCAAATGTAGCTTATGCTTGTCGTTTGTACATAGCGATAAAGCCTTTTTGATTAAACCCTGCTCTTTCTGCATAACATTGGGTGGGCAGGGATCGTAGGATACATGAAGTGGAGATTTCTCTTTTTGCCCACTGCGCGGTGAGCTGCGCGAGCTGCGTCCGCCGTGATTTCGATTGACAAACTGGTGCCGACGCCCCTCTAACTCATAGTATATTAAAAAGCATCCATGTACTCGTGATGGCGACCATGTGCGTCCATCAGTCCAGCGCCGCATACCTGTTTCGTCCTCATCCCACACATAAACTGCTCCTGAGCGGATTGTTTGCCGCTCACGATCAGTAAACCGACGAGGAACTCTTGGCAGCAACCCATTGCAGCAGGCTTCGAAAATCAGCAAAGCATCGTATGCTGTATCAATAAATCCATGGTACGTTTCCGTCATTATAAAAAACAAGGTTAGAAAAACAGGGAATGCAAATAGGACGTGGCAATGAGACAAGGAGGGTATTGGAGGCACAAGTAGATGTAGATAAATAAAGCTAAACTCTATCAGCAGACACTATGCTTAACACAATCTACAATGACGAAAAAAAAAGTAGGTTTGCCAAAAACTCCCCAAGCTTCGATTAAAGGGATTAACCAAAAAAAGATGCCGTGTATGTAAAAAAGAGAGAGAAAAAAGGAAGAAACCCTTCTGTAGGAATGAATACCAAATAGGCTATTTTTTATGCGAAAGGCAAGCAGCGTTGGGCGTCGGTATTTAAATACCGCACCACAAGAGGCAAAATAGAAAGCACAAAGCTGGGTGCACCATACACCCCAAGAGACCCACCCCCCGCATTTCGTTCCTAATGCAAATATTTAAGCTGAAGCTGCAGTTTAAAAAAAGGATTTAGCTTTTACAACAACAAAAAAAGAGCGACCCAATCAGCTGCCCATTCAATTGTAATTTTGAAGCTAACCAAGCTACCACATGAAAAGGCGACCATTATAAGCTTCAGGATTGCATCTGTATTCTTTATTTGGACACCAAAGCAAAAGAGGGTTGTTATCTAGAGCGATTATTAGCAAAAACATTTTTTACACTAAAAGCACAAAACTGCATGCGGGTACTCAACCCGGCCGCGACAATAAAATCTTGCAGCAAAACGGAAAACGAAGGTTTTTTTATTTGTTGTATCTACCGTGCAGTCCGATTATTCCTGTGCTGCTCATGCCATTAGGCACAGCCACACACACATACACTGCAAGGCAGCGTATACGCAAAATAAACAGCCAAGGGCGACATTGTTATACTCTAATATCAGAAGGGAATGGAGGTGCTGAAAAATGAGCCAAAAACTCGCCTTGTTTGTCAGGTACAATTGTCCCTTGCTGGCAAACGTTTAGCTTTACTCACTCCACCGGAGAAGAAGACCAAAGCCCTTTTTGGAAGAGTTTGAATGAGGGATAATGAACACCCCCCGACCCGCCTTTATAAAACAGTGCCAATCTTAAGCTATTAGAGGCGCTAACTAGATAAACCCAGGTGGCTTTTTCCACCCCCTATTTCACCAAGATGTGAAAAATGGGCTTGCCAAGGCACATCCTCTTCCCCAAATGCAATTTTCCAAACGCGGTAATTCGCAGTTGAAGCTTAAAAGCTGCGGGTTTTTGAGTGGGCACTACTTTATTTTCAGCGCTACCTGTGATTGGGGGGGGGGTTTTTTGACAAGCCCCTCTCTTGGTGTGAAACATCACTTTTTCTATTCACTTCTGCATTTGAAATTACCAAAACACAAGAAAGATTGCCGTCTCGTCTCATTAGTAGCGGAAATCGATCTCTATGAACATACTCTGTCGGACAGCAGATCCCGTTTACCATTAATAATTCGTGCAGCAACAAATTTCATATATCCTGTTTGGGTTCAGCATATCCTCCATGTTCCCAGCTGTTGGGATCTATCAATGTGGACAACAGAGGATTTTGGCATCACAAATGGCACATACAGGATATGGGGGATAAAGGTGATGCATGCATTCTTTACATTGAGTATCCTAAAGCTTTGTCCCTGGCTCGGCGCAATAAGAAAAGTAATGCATACGCATTATGTTTCTTACCCATTACTCTCAATAAATGTATATATAGATATGCTTTAAAATTCTATAATCTCAAAGAAACCAGATATCGCTGAATAAAAACACCGAACAATTGTAAATGGCCAATAAAAACCTGCTCACTACTAGAGAATACGCATGTTTTTGCAATTGCATATCAAGCAATTTTTTTGACAAGCAGATGCATGCTTGCAAGAAAAATAAGCTTCGCACTTTCTAGCTTTCTAAAAAAAATTCCATGGCAACATATGATTTATTTTTATTTCGCCTCCAAAGAAGCCATTTCCCTTTTTCAATACTCCCTTCCACTTTATGTAATTGGTGTGTACGGGATGACGCACCCATGTCAATCCTTATTTAGATATGCCCATGTTTGTATATTCAAAGAGCACTTTGTACAAGGATTGCTTGCAAAGAGTATGGTTGATTTGTTTTGTAGTACTGCGAACCACTTCCTGGCTTCAGCCAGTTTATTTTTTTACAGCTACAGCCAAAATGCCATAAACAATCTAAAGGTAGCAATATGCCATTTTACTTGAGCGTGCTTATACGTCAAATAATAGCGCAATACACGTACTATCAGCCAATAAAGGTTATTTTTGGCGAGCTCAATGGCGTCTTGATGCAACCTCACTCGCCTGAATTAGATTTCGTGATTGCTTCAAAGCCATTTTGCCATCTCATCCAAACAGCTTAAAAATATAACGCCATTGGTAGGCAAAAAAAAAACAATCCAGCTTGCTTTATGTTTTAGACTGCAGAATAACCGTAAAAACTCCTGCTTTTGTGTATGTAGAGAAAGACCGATTTTAGTCCGAAGCTTTGTGGCTTATATAAAGTGCTTGGTGACTGACTGGAAAGGTCTATTATATGCTTGATTTTTTTCTCCGTATATACAATATGCTTATTTTTTTAAAATTTTATTTGGCGCAACAAAACCAGCCACATGCAGCGCATGCGTGTTATTTCTCAAATTTCTGCTAAAATTAAGCATCGCCACTCGGAGTTTTCTCTCTCTATCTTTCTGTAAATGTAAACTAAATTGTGATTCAGGGGAGTTTTATTGTGCTTGTGCAGATTAGGAACCTTCTATTTTATTTTATGCTTTCTTTTGTGTTGAGATAAAAATGCCAAGTCTATGGGATACTTGGCATTCTGTTGAATCTGCAGGTTTAGCTATGAAAAATCCTAAATTCCCAAAGAATTAACAATTAGTAGTTGTTTATGTGATAAGCAGTAAATAAAAGAGGCTAAAAAAAGCTGCGCCATATGACGGTTATAGCCTAGCTTTTAGGTGCGGTGACAGCGAGAAACGCAAACCAACCAAACCCACGGTCGCACTCATATAGCCCATTGTCACCAGTGTTATGGCTGGCTTAATCCACAGCGTGCTTAGGTATGCGCTGGCCCAATCAATGTAAAACACTTTTAAAATGGGAATTGACACAGCTGTTGTCAACACCATCCACTTTATTATCTGTGTTCCGCCAAGCAATACACTTTCTTTGTCTCCCTTTTCGAGCTGTCCCAACGGATACATGGGAACAAGTGAGCCTGCAGACATACAGAAAATGGCGGTGAAGCCCGTCAATGCATCGTAGTTCTTGGCGTTATACCACAGAATCCCCGTCGACATGGTTGCCACCAAATGAACCATCAGCATTCCATTCAAGTACCCGTATCTTTTGATAAAGTGATGAAGGAGAATTGCTCCCATTACAGTACACCCGTTGGCTAGACCCATCAGCAGTCCAATATGCTCAACTGAAGTGCCCATGGTCACCGCATGCGCTACATTGCATTTTAGTCACTGTATAATTTAGTAATTGTAATACCTTGTTGTTATTCGTTGACTTACCAGGCAAAAGCCCAATAACAGTTAGAAATCCTGCACCAGCAAGCATTTTTTTTTGTAAAGTATTAAAAATTTTTTTTAAAAAAAAGACAAAGATACTTTTTTCTAGAGCCGATTTTGCTGCTTACTGATGAAAGGTATTTTAATGCATGGTGGCAAAAATTGCTACTTTTTTATTATAGTATTGTAATAAATCTCTTAAATAAGGGCAAGCTACCGATCTTTTTAATGCACCATGCAAGTTACTATTTTTCCTTCCTTGTAAGCAGTAAACATGTGATTAGCAGAATCATAGTTGATTAGAAAACATTGCTGTCTCTGACCATAGCTAGTTCCGCTTTGCATTACTTGTCCATCTCCCGTGTGGATTCTCAATTCCACAGAGTATTCTCTATTTTTCAAACAACTAGCGGTTTCTGGATGTTGAACAGCCCAAAAAAGCGCGTTGATAATAAATACCTCCGCTTTCGCTATGCCCCTAACCCCAGAATTCAATAGTTTAAATAGTTTGTCTTGTTCGTGCTTCATTCTCCTTATTTGATTCTTTCTAGTTTTATTTAGCAATTTACTTTTGAATCATGTCGTTTGAGGGAAAGGTATGCTACCTGGTTTCCTATGCCTAGCATTTTGTAGCTTCTGCTTCAATGCTGGGCATATATACTGACAATAGACATGTTCCCTACTACTCAGCATAAACTAACAGGATAAATAAGCAAATTCAGCTGTAGCCTATAACATGCAAGGCCGCTGTTGCCTGGGAGGCCGGCAAGCCGCTAAGTACGTATGCCACAACACAAAGTATTTAAAAAGCAGCTGGATCGAGTTGATATAGAGCTAACTAAAAGGCTTGGTTATATGCAACATATTTAGGCATCGAAGAGATCGAGGTCGCACCACCAAAAGTAAGCACAATAAAATTAGAGAAATGCAAGTTTGTAAATGCTCATTACTGAATAGTTTTGAGAAGCCCCGTTATAGGCAGGTGAAGTGCGCTTAAAGGTGATTGCTACGGGTATTTGCCATACGGATGCATATACGCTATCTGGCAAGGACCCCGAGGGTGCCTTCCCTTGCATATTTGGGCACGAGGGTGGATGTATAGTGGAGTCGGTGGGTGAAGGAGTTACCAGCGTCAAGCCGGGAGACCACGTTGTTCCATTATACACGCCTGAATGCGGCAAGTGCAAGTTCTGCAAGAGTGGAAAGACCAACCTGTGTTCAGTTATCCGCGATACTCAGGGACGTGGTGTAATGCCCGATGGCACCAGTCGGTTCTCATGCAAGGGCCAGCCTATTTATCATTATATGGGCACATCGACATTTAGCGAGTACACGGTGGTGTGTGAGATCTCGTGTGCCAAGGTCGATGCCAACGCACCGTTGGACCGGCTGTGTCTGCTTGGCTGTGGTATTCCGACAGGATGGGGTGCAGTCAATTACACAGCCAAGGTGGAAGAGGGCGCGGTTATTGCAGTATTTGGCTGCGGAGCAATCGGCCTGTCCGTGATTCAGGGTGCAGTGGCAGCAAAGGCAAGCAAGATTATTGCCATCGACATTAACCCAGGCAAGTTTGAAATGGCCAAAAAGTTTGGTGCTACCGATTTTGTCAACCCCAAGGACTTTGGCGATAAGCCTATTCAGCAAGTTATTGTGGAGAACTACGATGGCGGAGTCGATTACTCGTTTGAATGCAGTGGTGGAAATGTTGAGGTTATGAGAGCTGCTCTGGAATGCTGCCATAAGGGATGGGGCACAAGCATTATCATTAGTGTTGCTGCCAGCGGGCAGGAAATTCGCACTCGTCCGTTTATGTTGGTTACAGGTCGTGTGTGGAAAGGATCAGCATTCGGCGGTGTCAAGGGTCGTAGCCAGCTGCCAGAGTTTGTCCAGATGTATTTGAACGGTAAACTCAACATTGATGACTACGTCACCAATGAATTCGATCTGGCAGATATAAACAAGGGGTTCGAGGCTATGCACAGTCCTGAATGCATTCGCCCAGTTATCCATATGAGCAAGAGCGAGTAAACACAGCAGTAGGTGTTTATTCATCAACATAAATAACAAATGGTGCTTCAATTACAGCCAGTGTTTTGCTATTGGCACAGGTGCCCTCAAGATCTACCAGACGCAACGACCCAATGGTGTGGAACTGTGGAGCAGCTGCCATGTATTTCAGCTTAACCAAGGCTGAACCACCAGAAGGTAGTGGGGGGACAGTAGCCTCATAATCTACAGGCAATAGTCCTCGCGATGTAGCAGCAGCAGCCAAAGCAATATCGTCGTCCGGTTCAGGCAGATTGTCAATAAGAGATAGACGAGAAAAATGCATCCCAGTAGTGTTAGTAAAACGTACCTCTACTACAAACATCTCGCCCAGTATTGCCTTTGAAGGGGCATTAAATGTAACAATAATGTTGGACAGCTGAGCAGGTTCGTTCAACTGCGGCTGATCAGCAACGCCAATGGCAGTCTGCACACTAGACCGCCGCCTGCGCAAGGATTCCTGGTCTTCAAGAGAGTAGCGGGGATTGGATGCTTGCGAGCTAGCAACCGACTGGATTGTGGGGACAGGGCTATGCGGGGGATTAAAGTGATGCCCCGCTGCATGGTTAATTGTAACTGCTCGAGCCCGCTGCGACATCAAGCTGTTGGGATTACGGTCGCCAAAACCTATGGCCGCATATTTTCCAGTAAGCCGCCTTGATCGGCTTCCAGTTTGATGAGGCAGGACGTCGGATGGCAGTGGTTTGTCCAACGAACTGATAAGTGACTGTTTGCGTTGTGGCGGTAACTGCAAATGCAATGTAGCATCCAGCGAGGTAGTTTTTGTATGGCCCATATTAGTTACTGCTACTTTGTCTCTGGCGCTTGATCGGCGCATGTCCATAGTTAATCGAGAATTATTTGCAAATGCACCCGAGGAACGGCCTGAGCTGGAATTTGATCCTTCTCCAGCACCTGGTGCTGCCGGCAGAGATGGTGGCTGTAAGGTTGAAGTATCCAAAGTGGTTTCTGCTTCGGTATCAGATTGAATGTATGTTGCTCCATCCGAAAATGACGTTGCTGGCAGCGCTTGAATAGCATCAGAAACGGATATGTGATGCTTAATATCCAGGATCCAACTATCAGCACTCGCAGTGTCTAGCAATCCAATTTGTACATTTGCAGTCAGAGCTGCATAATGGTCAATAACATCAAACGAACCGCCAGGATCAAGCAAGTTTTGCAAGTTCAAAAATCTTTGGTTTGCTGCATCTTTCCAAGCGGAATCAGCAAAGGAAGTGATTTTAAACACCGATATCCAGCAGTTCCCTGGCGCCAGCTCAAAGGGCAATAAAGACTGAGTTGCTAATTCCTGTACTTGCCATCCCAAAGACTGCAGCTTTACGGATTTAAGTGCCAGTCTATCGGCGGTTGCTATGGCTGAATCGCAAACTACTGATACTTCTACAACCGCGGTTGTAGCTCCGGGAACCGCTGGCAAACCAATCACTCGCGTATTAATATTTACAAGAGGACGTGTAGCCACCAGTATCTGCACAACTCTACGCGCTATCACGAATTCAGACACAGCCGAACATTTACAAGATTGCTCTAAATCATTCATAGAGGATAGAGCTGGCTGCTGAGGTTTATCTTGCAGATGCGCCAGGATTTCTGTTGAAAGCATATTTGCTAAGTCTTCTAGCTGTGCTGCTCGGTCATCAATAGTATCGCTGATAGTTTCAAGCTTGCCATATGGCAACGACGCCACAGGTTTAGAGCAGGTAGTGCGAACTTCCAGCATCAATGCAGTATCTGCATTCTGTCTCAAATGGCCCTCCTTTATCGGGACATCTATATCAAACGGGTAGATGCAGCACCAAGATCCTGTGTCCAGCCTATCCACCGCCAACTCCTCCGATCGCTTCCCAGGAACAGCCGTACAAAACACCGGCGTGCTCGCCACACTCGACAGCTTAGATGGCCGGGTCACATTGTCCACCTGCGAATTATCGTGACCAAGAACAGAGGCTTCCGTACGCTGCTGTAGAGGACTATTGTGGCTGCTCGGCACCACCGTTTTTGCCTGAAACGCCGAAACATTAAACTTTAACATAGCGAAAAACTGCTCAGCTTCTTCTTTTGTTAAGGCTAGCTCGCCATTGGTTAATTGAGAAGCTCGGGTTCTCTGCATTGCTGTTGCCAGAGACCAGCGCACCTGGTCGAAATTGGGAATGGCCGCTACTAAAAATGCTCGTGCCCTTTCGCCATGATATAGAAACCTTCGAGGAGGTTGAGCGCTCACGACTTCTTTTGCTGACCACTTTTGCTGCACTGGGGCAGGCGCCTCTTTTGTCAATACAAGCGGCTCATCGAGTATGTGTAGGGAAATGCGGACTCGTTTGAACAGTGCCTCAATATCTTCTTCACGTAAAGACGTCTCTACCATCCCTAATTTCACTCCACTATATAAATAAACAAAAAAAAAGAAAAAAATAACCTCGTAATTGAAAAAGAAAGAAACTAGAAACTTTCAGTATATCACGTGGAGATTTTATATACTACTCCGATAGGATTTGTGGTGCAAACAAAAAGTTGACAAACGAGACATCTGCATCTGTTGGAATCATAAACTGGAAGGAAAGGAAACCACGCTGGTTTACTCTTATTTTGGTCTTGTCAGATAGACTCAGCGCATGCTTACATCTGAGAATCTGTGCCAGCTTGTAGCGGTTCTCCTGCTCCTCGCTGCAAAAGAACGAGTCCAAAATACGCTCATCTTTTGAATAGGTCATTTCCGTGCTTCCATTGTCGCCAGTAGTAGAGATGCTAAAAAAGGGTGCTTGGGGCGCCATAGAGATCCCTACCGTTTCGCTTGTCGGATCCAGTTCATTAAAGGCATCTCGAAGCCACTCTGAACGAATGATCAGTTGCTGAATAACTGGAGACCCTGAAAAGTCCAAATCAACCGACGATTCCGGAACAAATGTGGCCATTCGACATACTGATATCACACCGCGTTCCTCAAGCATCAGCTCAAAGTCGGTGCCTATTCCATTGAATGCCACATGCGCCGTGGTGGCTCCACGCAGATCCATTGGGTTGCCACCCGAAAGCAGTCCTTGTGTTGAACCCCCACCAGATGCTCCACTGGTAGGCCCATAAAACAAAGTCAAGCAATCCAGCAAAATATCCAATGGTAACACTACATATACGGTATCTTCTCCATCCTCGCCATTTTCCTCATCGGCGGCTGGCTCTATGCCCTGAGCTTGGTTCTGCTCCTTGGCAATCGTGTTGTTAAAGTTGAATGCAGCAAATAAGTCGGTACGCAAGTATGCTTGAGCAACTGTAGAACTGGCTTCTTCTACGGTAAAAACTATTCCTCCTGAGTTTATTGCACAAGTGGTCCGGTTTTGAAAGTGTATAGATCTTAGCATATTGACGAGAGGTCGGATGTTATTGAGGCGCGCTGTAAATAGTACACTATCCGGGTCTACTGTCGCTGCTGTGGTTGCAGCATTAAATCGATTAATAATTGGCATAGGAAAAAAAAA
>JANBUW010000124.1:4703-15666 GCA_027579605.1 Coemansia brasiliensis | reverse complement strand
GATGATGCTTGGGTGCAAGATATATGTATTCAAGGAGATATTAGGAATCAATTATAGCCTGTCAAGCTTTTTTATTTGGTTATTTTATAAATCGTCTCATAAGTTTGCCGTAAATAAATATTTCAAGGTATATTAATATGAACTAATATTCTACAGCGGCCGCAAATACGAAGCAGTTACTTGTACTCCCGCAGCAAATGCTTGCTCGACAAGTAGCTTTTTAGGCAGCTTTCCAACATTGGCACTTTGCATAATAGCAGTTGGAACCCACTGTGAAGGTGCCGCCTGCAGCCGCGATACCGCATCAGTTCGTTTAGATGAAGATGTATATAGAAGTGGTGGATGCTCAGGTTCAGAAAAGCGGTGTCGGCGCTCAGGAATGCATTGGCCAGCAGAATTATTGCCCCATACCAATACATCGTAACCAAACAATGGCAGTGTATTCACTGCTGCACCAGATTTATCTGGCACAACGTTGGTGCTGTTATCACAGACAGCTACCACATGTTCGGCACCAGCTGCTAGAGTTCGTATTCCAATTGCCCGCCGTTTACGACTTGCATCAAGTTCCTCCCGGTCAGAAAAAGCAGATATAGAAACTGGCGTGCCCTGCATATGTGCGAACGTGCGGTTGCCTAGTTGTCCGTCAATCCCGCGACCCCATGCTAGTAATTTCAAATTACTGCCTTGAGCAACCTGTGCATAGGATGTAGCTGCACCGGCGGCTATAGTTACAGCACGAGTATCTTGCGGTCGGAAAGGTCCATTATTCCACAGCTTCGGCAGCATGGACAGCTCACACACAGTTGTTGTATTGACACGATATTCGCCCGTGGCTAGCTGTCCAAAGTCGTTCGCACCACAGCCCAGCACGTCGCCCTTGGCAGTCAGTAACAGCGTATGATCCGCACCACATGCAGCTGACACAAAGTGTTGGTTGCTTTGAACACGTTGCAGAACCAGCGGTTTTACTCCAGAGCTAGAACCATGACCCAGCTGGTAGCGAGTGTTGCCTCTTGCATCTAATGCTGCTGTATATACATTTCCGCTGCTAGTAGTAACCGCAATATGGCTGCGGCCAGCTGCCAACGACACGACAGACTCACGCCAGCCTAAGGCCGGCTCAAATTTGAGATTGGTTGGAGACTCTGCATTGTTGATACCATTAGTTCCACTGAGAAGGCGAATACGGCTTTTGCGGTCACGCACAATCACAAAGTTCTCGCTTGTGGCCACCTCGCAAATGGCGGGATCCTTGAGAGTGCATACTGGCAGATGAGATTTATTGCCTGCAAACCCAGTGCCCCATTGGTACACACAGCCATCACGGTCAACTGCAGCTGCGTGTGTCTTGGAAAAAGCAGCACTACGAAACAGTTTGCCTTCCAGACCTGGAACTGCGCACGTTATGCCGGTCAGTGCACTTGGACTACGAGGATCGGCTAGGCCATATTCATTTGATCCAGTAACATATATTCCTGGATGCGTCCATGCCCACTTGATCTGCTCGTCAGGCCCTAGTTCTGACTTGGGCATCATTTTCTCTCGCTGTTGGCGCTGCCTGCGGGCCCTTTCCTTGGCTTCGCGATCTGCTGCAGCTATCTCACCGTCGTTTAAGGCTCCCTGTTCAGACCACGGCAAATAGGGTGCAAACGAGAAGCCATACTCGCTATAGATATAATAAGCAAGTCCACCAGCAAATACAGCTCCGACTGCTTTGGTAACAGGCGATGCCTGAGGATCCACACCAAGCACTTCGCCGTAGTAGTTGCCCTGCTGGTGTTGTTGTGAGTATTTCCTAATAAACCTGGCAGTACAAGTAGTCTGGCGTCTGCCAGGTATAAACAGCTGCTGTCTGCATGCAAATCTAAACATAAGAAGAAAAATTACAAGAAATAAAACTTCTTTATTCTCTTTTATAATTATTTTTTATACGCGCTAGCGGAATCAATGCGCGATCCCGTATATACATACTGCCGGGAGGTGCTGCCTCCAAGCGTAGTTGAGCGTGCAGTGAGCCTGAGCTTTACTCGACCTGGTGCCAGCAATCTGGCGGTAGCTCGTGCAAATGTGCTTGAGCTTTACGAAATCGGCTTGGTGTTGAATAAAGAGAGCAGTGGCGATGGTGGTGACGAAGATGGTCTGGGAGACCAGTACCAGTACCGGGATACAGGAGCAGAAGAATTTGATCTTCCGATGCTGCGAGAAGAACACACCACATCGGGAGCACGCGGCAAAGACACAAAAAAGCCGCGGCTGCAGCTGGTTGGGCGGTGGAGTTTGCACGGCAAGATCATGGATCTACAGCCTGTCCAGCGTGGCAAGACTCGCGTAGCAGTTGATCGGCTTCTGCTGTCTTTTGCCGAAGCAAAGATGTCGTTGGTATCGTTTGATGCTGCCTCACAGTCCATTACAACCGAGTCGATTCACTACTATGAGCACGAGTCACTAAAGCAGCGGACACTCTACAACCATCAGAAATGTGAGTTGCGAGCCGATCCCGACGGCCGCTGTGCTGCCTTGCATGTGTACGACGACCAGTTGGCGATTCTGCCATTTGCTGCGCCTGGCGATGCAGTAGCTGCAAAGCCCTATGCTGATAGCTTTGTAGTGAACATGCGCAACACTGATGTTGGTGTGCGCAACATCCACGACTTTGTTTTTCTAAGCGGATATCTAGAGCCGACACTAGCGCTGCTGCACGAACAAGAGCCTACATGGTCCGGGCGGATGGAAGAAGAGCGGGACTCGTGCACAGTGACAATTGTGTCATTGGATCTGTCTCGAAACTCAGTATCGGTGCTCAGCGCCACGCCTCGCCTGCCATACGATTGCAGCTTGCTGCTGCCGATTCCAGAGCCTGTTGGCGGTGTGCTGGTATTGGCCTCCAGCTCTATCACACATGTAGCCAATGGAACCATATCGTGCATATCGTTGCTAAATCATGCTGCCAAGCACGGCATAGGCGCGCATATGCGGAACTATCTGGACGATACCAATGTGGATCTAGAGTTGGTACTCAATCCCCACGGCTCGAAATGCTCAGTAGTCAGCCCTAACATGGTCATTCTGTGGACTCAGCATGGGCGCGTTTTTCTGCTAAGGCTAGCTGGAAATGGAAGGCTAATAAAACGCATTGTTGCCAAGCAGATTGCTGGAACTGATATTAGAAAGGACCCTCGGTCTCTTTCCGCGCCCGCATGGGACGATATTGCCATTCTACCATCATGCATTGCCAAGATGCGCATTGTGTATGACGAAGAGAGCGCCGATTTGTCGGACGAGCAGCTGCTTTTTGTAGGCGGAAACTCTGGCCGGTCGCTGCTACTGGGAATCCGCGACTCTCACGCCAATATCCATATAGCGGGAGCTGCTGACCAGGTGTTGCCTATTGCTGATGACCTGGACATTGATGCGGATGTGTACGGCGATTCCATTG
Organism: Coemansia brasiliensis; assembly: GCA_027579605.1. Lineage (NCBI taxonomy): Eukaryota > Fungi > Kickxellomycota > Kickxellomycetes > Kickxellales > Kickxellaceae > Coemansia > Coemansia brasiliensis. The sequence continues at coordinate 12,227 of JANBUW010000124.1, read as the reverse complement.
CGCCTCGTCGATCACAAACAAATGGCAATGCCAATTCCAATAGTGAGCGCAACAGCCGGGGCGACACGTGGGCAGAAAGCTTCAGCATCACCGTATACGACGAAATTGTTGGAACTGGCTCCATGTGCGGCATGGACATTGGCGCTGCTGCTGCCAATGCCGCTGGCGGCACAGAAAATTTAGAGCTGGTTACGTGTTTAGGAAACGAATGGCGAGGCAGCCTATGTGTACAGCAGCGACATATAGTGCCTGAAATTGTTGCTTCTTTTGATCTACCTGGTGAGCCTACTCGCGGTGTGTGGACAGTGCGCTGTCTGCGTGAGTACAATATTGGTGGAGTCATGCAAGCACAAGACTCGGCTACGTTGGTTGATTTAAACGACACATTTATGGTGGTTACACGCGACAGCAGCACCAGCGTGTTTGCAGCTGGCGATGAATTGCACGAGCTAGAGCGCACAGGCTTTTATTTGAGCGGGCCGACAATTGATGTGGGTGAAGTTTTGGGCTACACTCGCGTGGTGCAGGTGCATGCGCACGGGCTGCGCGTAGTCAACGCTTCCGGGCGGGAAGTCCAATCAATTGGCTTTGATGAGGGCCAGCAGGCAGTGTTTGCGGAAATCACAGATCCGTATGTACTGGTGCGCATGCAGAGCGGGGACATTGTTGTGTTTGAAGCATCATCAGACTCAGGACAGCTTCGTGAAGTGCCGGTTCCAAGTTTCTTTGCTGGCGGAGACATTGTGGCAGTTTCGCTGTTTGAAGATGTGAACCATGTGCTGAACACTAATAAGGAATGGGCGGCGCGCAACAAAGATGCGCTTACCGACCATGCACATGTTTCGAGCGGCCAACAGCATGATGGCGATTTTGACAGCCTGTACGCTGATGCATCTGCGAGCCGCAAACGTAAGCGCACTCACAATCAAAACGCCGGCCGGCGCAGATCGCGTCATAAGCATGAAGGTGATACCTTTGACGATCTATATGATGAGGCTGATGGCGACGTTGAAGGGTCTGTAGAGGATCAGGGTGATCATGATGATGATGGCGCCCGTCCAGAAGATGTGCGTGGTGACAATCCGATGTTTTTGTTGGCACTGACAGCTTCAGGCGATTTGAGTATCATGCGCATGCCGCAATTTAGTCAAGTGTGGATGACACTTAGACTGGATAATCTGGCAGATACACTTACAGCAACGCAGAAAACCGAAGCTCCTGGTAGCGAAAGCGAAAGCGATGATGGTGCTGCTCTAATTACGCCATTATCAGCAGGCTTGGACCTCAGCTCTGGAAGAAATGGCCACCGATTTGGAGCTGCTAGTGAACGGAGGATAGACCAGCTTCGGCTGGTGCAGCTGGGTGGCGACCGTATCTCTGATATGCATCTGATTCTTTTAACCACTGCCGGTGAAATTGCAGTGTACCGTGCCTTTGAATACTGCACACACGAGTATGCAGCACAGCGTGCAAATGCGGTATCACAGGCCGAGCTGGCAGCTGATGAAGAGCTGCAGCTTGTAGGCGACGACGAGCTCGCACTGCGGTTCGTGCGCATGCAGCATGATATATTGGCTTACAGCCCTGATTACCAGCGTAAGGTCAGACGCGTGCAGATAAAGCAGGCCCAGGCATATGCAGATTGGGAAGAGCGCAGCAAAGAGCAAAAAGCATTCAAAACACAAGAGCAGCATGCAGCGCATAAACGGGCCCAAGAGAAGCAGCGGCGGGAGGAAGAAATGGCTGAAGCCGATTGGAGTGATGGATCTGAGGATGAAGCTGTTGCCGATGCCAAGGTTAATAATACTGGGAGCGATGTGGCAGAAGCTGCCTCTACGTCCATAGAAGCAGTTGACGATATTTATGCCGATGATAGCGCTCAAGAAACAGCACCTCAGCCTCAAGAGGAAATTTCATTAGAGACTAACTCTGAGCCCGAAGCACCAGTTGACAATGACCATGACTTGGATGATGACTTTGAAGATATACAGGTCTATCCACTGGAACATACGCGCAAGATATCTGTTCTGGACAATTTAGGCGGATATCAAGCAGTGCTAGTGGCAGGAATGCGGCCGGTGGTAGTGCTGGTGGGACCAAAGCGGTATGCGCGAGTGCACCCAATGCGCTTGCCAGTGCGTCTACCGCCCTCGTTACAGCCAGCAGACTTGACGCGAAAAGTTGATGCAATTTCAGCGGGACTGCTTTCAGAGTGCCGTCCGCTGGTGGCAATGGCACGATTCCACAGCAATGCGTGTGCTCATGGAATAGTTACAGTGACGCAGGCAGGCACTCTGGTGATAACCCGGCTACCAGTGTCAGTGCAAGCGGCACGTGGAGGCATTGAGTTTGACGCAGCCTGGCCAGTCCGCTGTATTCCGGTGGGCACAATTCATGGCGGCGTGAGCACCCAAGGCGGTGCAACATACCATGCAGCATCTGGAAGTTACTTGGTAGCAGCAGCCACGCCATCGCAATTTTACATTCGCGAGCCCAACCCTGAAATTGCATTTCAAGATGCCAAGGAAGCAGCCGATGCTGGTGGAAGGCCTCCGCCGCTACCACGAACAGTCATTCCTGAGTACCAGCGCAAGGATTTGCGCACAACTTCAGTTCCACCGTTGGCAGCACGATACTCGATTGATCTACTGAGTCCAGTAACGTGGGAGACGATTGACTCGCATATCTTGGACGAACACGAGCACATTGCGGTGATGCGCGCTCTAGAACTGGATAGTGCCCAAGCGGAAGGCGGGCGGCGGGCTCTGGTGTGTGTAGGCACGGGCTTTGTGCTGGGCGAGGATGTCATGACGCGTGGACGGGTGTATGTATTTGATGTAGTGGATGTAGTGCCGCAACCTGGCCGGCCGCAGACGAACCGGCGCCTAAAGCTCCTGTATTCAGAAGAGATCCACGGAACGGTTACCACGCTGGGCGAGCTCCGCGGCAGCCTTGTAATGTCGGAAGGCTCCAAGTTGTTTGTGCGATCATTTGGCGGCGACACGCTAACCAGCTTTGCGTTTTTGGACTGCCATGCGTGGATACGCGCAGCAGTGGGCATGCGCAACTTTTTGCTCATTGCCGATGCCAATGCGGGTTTGAGCTTTGTCGGGCTACAGGAGGAGAATCCTGCGCGTTTGCAGGTGCTGGGCCGCGACTCACATGCCTGTCTGCCGGTAGAATGCGCAGATTTCCTGGTGATGGGCACTCAGCTGCAGCTGCTGGCAGCCGACACATACGGCCACCTGCATGTGTATGCGTACGCCCCACGCGACATGCAATCGTTTGGTGGCCAGCGCCTGCTGCGGCGAGGCGAGTTTGGGCTGGGAGCACGAGCCGTGTCGTTACGCCGCGTGGTAGCAGCAGATGGACGGCACATATGCGTAGTGGGCACTGCTACAGGCAGCGTACATGTGGTAGCGCTGGTGCCAGAGACGACGTTCAAGCGGCTGCACCGAATCAGCACACAGCTGGTTCACGGCCTACCACCGCTAGCTGGGCTCAATCCACGTGAATTCCGTGCAGTGCCACTGCACTTACGGCAGAATCAAGCACCACGCCGCACTATTTTGGATGCAGATCTTCTGGTACCATTGTATGTGTATGGCCCATCTGCTCGTCAGCGCGACGCAGCACAACGCACTGGTACCACCGTAGACCGTGTTCTGCGTGACATTAGTGCCACTGAACATGCACTGAGCCTTTTCTGATCTGCTGATCAGGGTCTGCTGATCATATTTTTTTCTTTTTTACAATGCATTCCTTTTTCTACTCTTGCTGTGTAAATTTACCCTTGTTTTTAGTTTCCTTCTAGTGTATATAGTCCAAATGAGCCACCCGCGCCAATTGGTAAATCGACAAAGCGCTGCGGTGCCGCCAATGTTCCACGAATCGACCGACCCTACGCTGGCGTTTTTCTATCACCCACGTACGCTGTCCGCGCTGGCAGTGCTGCTGGCAGGCTTTCTGTATGTAGCGCTGTACTCAGATCCGTCAAATGACATGCTCAATACAAAGTGGGGGCTGGGGGCACTGTGCTCCGTGTTTGTAGTGGTGTCGGTAGTGCTTTTCCGTGATGGGCCATTTGTGCGGCCGCATCCTGCGTTCTGGCGGGCAGTTCTGGCGCTCAATGTCCTGTACGAGATGTTTTTGGTATTTCTGCTGTTCCAAAGTAAGCGCACTGGCCGCCAGATTATGACCTTTTTTGATCCTGGACTGGGAGTTGAGCTGCCGGAGCGCTCGTATGGCGAGAACTGTGCACTCACATGGCCCAACTTGCGTGCAGGCATTGACATATTTGTACTGGCACATTCGGTGGGCTGGTTTGGCAAGGCACTGATACTTCGCAATCGCACTTTGTGCTGGATCGTGTCGATAACATTCGAGCTGCTGGAATACTCGCTGGCACACCAGTTGCCCAACTTCCATGAATGCTGGTGGGACCACTGGATTTTGGATGTGCTTCTTTGCAACTGGCTGGGCATTCATGTGGGTATAAAGTGTTGTGAGTACTTCAAGATGAAGACGTACACCTGGCACGGCATCCGTGAAATTCCATCGCTGCGCGGCAAGTTAAGCCGTGCTGGGGCTCAATTTACTCCTCGCAGCTGGACGGCGTACCAGTGGGCGCCAACTCGTCGTTTCAAGAGCTTTGTAGGCATAGTGTTGTTTGCAGTTTTGATCCTGCTGGCAGAGCTCAATGTGTTTTATCTCAAGTCGCTTCTATGGATCCCGCCTGAGCACCCGCTAGTCATTGCCCGTCTAGCGCTGCTGTTCTTGTTCTCGCTTCCTGGAGCACGTGAATACTACGAGTACTACTCCAATCCGCGTTGCAAGCGCATGGGCGCTCACTGCTGGCTGCTCATTGCCACGCTGTTGACAGAACTGCTGATTGTTGTCAAATTTGGCCGTGGCGAGTTTTCTGAGCCCTTTCCGCGGCTTGTCATTGTGTTCTGGTTGGCGGTCACTATCGCCCTTGCCGCTTTTTCGCTCTGGCAATTTGTGCTGATGCCACGCTTGCGCCACTCAAAAACCGCCTAGCTTGTTTTTGTTTTGTTTGTGATCTTGCTGATCTGATTAGTCATTTAGGCTGCTTTTAGAAATCTGGCACATTCTATTTTCCCACGTTTTACATATTATATGTTATAATGGACTCTTTGCCTGAAATTCGTACACATTCGAGCTACGCCCAGCTTGCTGAGGCGGGTCATGACGCTGTGGTTGCCGTTTATGTTGGCGACATCGCACAAATTCTGAGCCAGGCCCCCTGTACAACCTGGGCCGAGGCAGTGGCGCCTTTTCGCCAGATCGACAACAAGTTTGGCAAGCGCGTTGCTTTGGTTCCAGCTTCAGCTGTGGCTGGCGGACGTCTTATTCTCTCTCCCATTGCGTCACTGGACGACGATACAGACGATGTGAGACGAGTGTTTGGTACGTAATCCTATTGCAAAATGCTGCTATGCTAAGAAAGGCAAACTCTGTTGTTGATATGTGTGTGCTTTCCTTTGCTTGACAATAGACGCAGTCAAGAGCGGTGTGGCACGAGCAATTGAGGCTGGTGCAAAGGCACCGGCTGTCTATCTAGCCCCACTACCTGCATCAGCCAATGCGGTTCCTGACGCTGACTATTCGCGCTGGGTTGAAGTTGCACTGCTTGCAGCACTGGATGCCTCATATGTAACTCTAGTTGTTCGTGAGCATCGCCACCTTACAGAGGGTGCAGCTGCAGTTATAGAGCAGCTGCAGTCAATTCACTTGATTGTCGAGAGCTTCTCTGATGCGCAGCTGTCTGTTGCTGCCAAGCGTGCATCTGCTATTGAAAGTGGTCGCCGCTTGGCAATAGACATGGGCTATGGCGACCCCGAGCGTATGACACCATACAAATGTGCCGAGACGATTCGCGCAGCAGCATCAGCAACGCCAGGCGTGGAGTTTGAGCTGATCAATGATCTGGATACAATCAAGAAGGAGTACCCTTTGCTTTACAACTCTGCTCGAGCATCATTTGCAGGTAAGTCGCGATGCATGTTTCCGATTTTCTTCTTTTGCCGCTGTCAAAGCTTGGCCTTAAAATCTATTTTGTTTTTAATTTGCAAATCCCGATGTAGAAAGACGGACATGGCCTTGTGTGGTCAAGCTCGAGTACAGATCCCCCGAAAGAACAAAGGTCAAGGAGCAGTAAGTATTGCCTGCATGTTGCTGTGTTTGCACAGATTGCTCTGCTAACTGAGTGCCTTGCCTGTTTGTAGTCTGTACCTGGTAGGGAAGGGAGTCACCTATGATACTGGCGGCATCTCACTCAAAATCGGCGGATCAATGCGTGGAATGTCGCGCGACAAGCTGGGCGCGTGTGGCGTTGCCGGATTTGCCATTGCCACTGGATTGATGCAAGATCCAACGGTCGATCTGAGCTGCATCTTAGCCTTCGAGCGCAACTCCATTGGCCCTAATTCGCTGCTACCCGACGAGATTGTGTACTCTCGCGCAGGCGTACGTGTGTTGATCAACGATACAGATGCAGAAGGCCGTCTGGTAATGACTGATCCGGTATGCGAGTGCCGTGAGCGCATTCTGGCTGCAAGAGCCTCTGGCTCGAGTCTGCCTGCTGCCATCTACACTGTAGCTACGCTGACTGGCCATGTAATTCGTGCATATGGCTGGTATGGTGCTACGGTAGCCAACGGTCCGGCACGTCGTGGCCACTACGACCAGCGGCTGGCCAAGTCAGGCTTGGCCTACGGCGACCCGTTTGAAAACAGTATTATGCGTCGTGAAGACTATGAATTTGTGCAAAGCAGGACGGATCGCGAGGACGTATACCAAAGCAACAGTCAGGCAAGCACACTGACCGACCGTGGTCATCAATACCCAGCTGCATTTATTATCAAGGCAGCCGGTCTGGACAAGCATAGCCTGAGTTCTGGTACCAATGCAATTCCGTTTGTGCATGTGGATATTGCTGGTAGTGCAGAAGATGGAAATGAGCCTGGTTTAGGGCTGTGCGGTATTACTGGCAGCCCAGTAGCTACTTTTGCTGGAGCATTTTGGTCCTGATAGACGATATTTTCTTTGAAAGCTCATATATTAAACCGGAAGCATTATTGGGACTTTTACTGGAACAATGGCGCTCTAGCACATAGCGTAAATAATATATGGCTTGTAAACAACATGAGGGAAATTTGCAAATAAGGCAGGAGCAGTTCGGCAATATTCATTCAAACGTTTCAGATTTAATAATGCTTTGTGTTGTGAATATTAAGCTTGCGGCTGGGCAGCAGCAAAACTTCAAAGTTCAATGCAACTAATTCCAAAATGGAATTGGGCATATTGTTCTGTAGCAGCTTTCCTTTTTTGTTATTTTGGACTGAGCGTCGTCGAAAGAAATTACAAGACACCATAAGAATCACAATGTATCCAGTACAAAAACTACATTGGATATTGTAAATGAACAAAAGCAGCTGATAGTTGTGTATATCACGGATTACGAAACAAAACAAGCACTTTTTATCGGGAGCTGTATGGTGC